>PVLC010000837.1:0-34420 GCA_004027655.1 Graphiurus murinus
GGTGTTTTCAGTGGGGTGTTCATGGTGGGTGTTTTCAGTGGGATGTGCGGTGGATGTTTTCAGTGGGGTGTGCGGTGGATGTTTTCAGTGGGTTGTGCATGGTGGGTGTTTTCTGTGGGGTGTGCACGGTGGGTGTTTTCAGTGGGGTTTGCTTGGTTGGTGTTTTCAGTGGGGTGTGCTCCGTGGGTTTTTCGGTGGGGCATGCTTGGTGGGTGTTTTCCAGGCATGTGCTCATTGGGTGTTTTTGGTGGGGTATGCTCGGTTGGTGTTTTGGGTGGGTGTTTTCAGTGGGGTATGTGGTGGGTGTTTTCAGTGGGGTGTGCTCTGGTTGTTTTCAGTGGGGTGTTCTCTGGGTGTTTTCAGAAGGGTGTGCTCGGTGGGTCATTTGGTGGGGTGTGCTTGGTAGGTGTTTTCAGTGTTGTGTGCGTAGTGGTTGTTTTCAGTGTTGTGTGCGTAGTGGTTGTTTTCAGTGGGGTGTGCACGGTGGGTGTTTTCAGTGGGGTGTGCTTGGTGTGTGTTTTCAGTTGGGTGTGCTCGGTGAGTGTTTTCAGCGGGGTGTGCTCGGTGGGTGTTTTCGTTGGGGTACGCATGGTGGGTGTTTTCAATGGGGTGTGCTCCGTGAGTGTTTTCAGTGGAGTGTGCTCGGTGGATGTTTTTGGTAGGTTATGCACAGTGGGTGTTTTCAGTGGGGTTTGCTCGGTTGGTGTTTTCAGTGGGGTGTGCTCCGTGGGTTTTTTCTGTGGGGCATGCTCGGTGGGTGTTTTCGGTGGGGTGTGCTCATTGGGTGTTTTTGGTGGGGTATGTTCGGTTGGTGTTTTGGGTGGGTGTTTTCAGTGGGGTGTGCATGGTGGTGTTTTCAGTGGGGTGTGCTTGGTTGGTGTTTTCATTGGGGTGTGTGGTGGGTGTTTTCAGTGGGGTGTGCTCGGTGGGTGTTTTCGGCGGGGTATGCTCAGTTGGTGTTTTCGGTGGAGTGTGTGGAGTGGTGTTTTCAGTGGGGTGTGCTCGGTGGGTGTTTTGGTTGGCTTGTGCTCATTGGGTGTTTTAAATGGGGTATGCGCAGTGGTGTTTTCAGGTAAGGGCTGTTCAAGGTACAAGTATAGCCTACAGGAATATGAAGCACCAGACTCCAGGAAGAAAAGTACAGTGGGCTGGAATATGATAGAAGACTAAATCAAGGGTTGGGCACTCAGATGGATTGAAGTAACAATTTAAACCCCTATTATTTGCCCAAAGATGTGCTAGGGTTTATGGCAGATGAAGGGGAAAAAAAAGATATCTCTCGAAGCCTAATAGAGACTGATCTTTGAGTAAGACATCTCTATATGAAATAGAGACCCTCATTACAGCAGTTTAGAGAGGAAGGAGGGTGTTATCTCCTCACCTTAAAGAGAGGGATCAACTCTAAAGGATCCCCAAAGCCCGAGAAGATTAAATGATTGACTCCATCATTGAGTATCGATTTAGTGTTGAAGTAATTAGGATGAGTGAAATTAATTGAAGGTTGCAGTGGTCAGAGAAGAGACCTTGCAGAACTGGGGGAAAAATCCCTTTTAATGAAGAGGACACAGTAGAGAATTGTAGAGTTTCTGATGGGCTCACAGGAGACCAGGCAAGACCAGGGCCCGCAGGCTCAGCCAGCAAAGGCACGGTGAGCTACTTCTGGATTCTAGATTCGGCACGTCCTCTCCTCGGACACCAGGGAGGGCAACAGAGGAGCAAGATGGGGCAGGGCTGCAGCGTGAGCCTGGGCTGAGTGGCCAAGTCCAAGCATGGGGGGCAGATCCAGGGTGAGGCTGTGTCCCGAAGAGGTCAGATCAGCAAGTTCTGCTTACCGTGAGAACTTGGCCCCGGGAACCTAGCTCTGTATGGTCCCCTGGGGAGGCAGGGAGGCCAGCAAGAAATACCCAGGGGCAGCCTTGACATATTTCTCAGTTTCTCTGTTCCAGGAGGGTAGGGTCATGAAGTCTTCTGCCAGACGCAGCCTGGCTGTGACTGAGTCATTATACATGGCCATGTGGGTGTGTGCAAGACCACCAGGGTGCCTGGGCAGCTGTTTCCCTCCACGGCCTTGCAGAGGCCAGAGCTGGGGTGCCAGGGGCCTGCCCATGGGTTCCCTGGACCTGCAATGAGACCTCGTCTGGGATTTGGAGGTGGCTTTGGGCATCACAGGCATCTTGGCTGATGGTCCATGATAATGCTGCTCGACGGCCTTGGCCAGGGTCTCAGACCCCTGCACCCTGACCCGCTGTGTCCTGGCCTAGGAGCATCCATGTGTCAAACTCTGCTGGATGCACCAGCATTCTATCACGCTTGTCTTCAAACAAAGAAGAAATCCAGGGAAACTCCCCTTTCCCTGCCCACTCAGCTCCTACTCGGGGGACATATATATGAGTTCAGTGTACTTGGCTCAGGGATAAATAAGAGAAGAAGGAGGGAGGGAAGAGAGAAGGATGAGTGGGTGGGTGGATGGAGGGATGGATGGATGCATGGATGGATGGATGAGTGGATGGATGAGTGGATGGATGGATGGATGGATGGATGGATGGATGGATGGATGGATGATAGATTGGTCGTGGATGGATGGATGGATGAGAGGATAGATGGATGGATGGATGGACGCGTGGAGGATAGTGGATGGGTGAGTGGGTGGATGGATAGATGGTCAGTGTTTGGATGGATGGATGGATGAGTGGATGCATGGATGGTGGATAGGGAGATGGAAGGACATGAATGGATGGATGGGGCGGGGGTGAATGGATGGGCAGATGAGTGGAGAGCGGGAAGAATGGTGGGTGGAGCAAGGGAGTGGTCAGTGGGTGGCTGGAGAGATGGACCAATGGATGGGCAGACAGATGGAGGGACGTCTGAATGAGAAGAGCCAAATACCCCAATTGTTACCCTCCAGTGGTGGTAGTTACAGGAAACCACCCCAAGCGAAGGTCACAGAGCAGAGGGGTTAGCATAGCTTAGACACAGAAGAGGCTTTGAAGGCCTATCTGTTCTTACTTCCCATTTTATAAGTTAAAAATGCATGTTCCCTTTCACGCAAGTGAACCTTTAGGTGAATCTCATGCCAGAGAAAATCCTAGAACAATAGGGCAGAGCCCCTGGCTTCTCTTGGTAGCAGAAAACCTCTACTCCTCGCCTGGAGACCTTGACACCTCCCTTAGACCACATCTTGGGTGTGGTCTTATCTGTGCAGCCAGAACAAGTGACAATGTTCTCTGTGTAGATAACAGAGGCCAGTGAGCCGTCAAACAGTTGAGTCACTAGGCAAGTGGGGGAGTAAACCGTGCTCCTGCAGGCAGACCCACCAGCACACACTGTGCACCCCATGGGCAGGCGGACCCCCCAGTACACCCTGTGCACCCCGTGGGCAGGCAGGCCCTCCCAGAACATCCTGTGCACCTTGTGGGCAGGCAGACCCCCCAGAACACCTTCTGTACCCCGTTGGCCCCACTATTGAGCCCACCTCCAACTCTTACAGCAGTCCAGGGGTGGCAGATGAACAAGGAGAAACTCAACCCCACAGGAATTTATATCCAAATGGATCCCAGTGCCCAACAAGAAATGGCCCCACAAGAGTGGACCCAGCAGCACTGGCTCTCTGGCCATCTGAAGACAGACAGTCCCCTGGGTATCAGGAAGGCCAGAGCTCCAGGATCCTGCAGGGAACCTGGGCCTGGCAGGTGCGGTCATGGAAGCAGGCCTCAGCCTGGGCTTGCTGGGCCCTGACGGACGCCCTCTCTGGCTCTGTCCCCTCCTCCCTCTCTTTCTGTCTCTGTTTCTTTGAGTAAGCTTGTTTCTTCAGCAGCCCCAGGGACTAATGCCACAGCACAGCAAACAGACCTCGGGCATAAATCCTCTGCACTGTAAACGCCATTGTAAACAACACAAATCATTTGACCCATGCTTTTTTATTTTTTGCTGTGTGTGTGTGTGTGTGTGTGTGTGTGTGTGTGTGTGTGTGTGTGCCCATGATCACAAGCGCATGCAGTTGCGAATGACAATGTCAAATTCCAAGTATGCAGACACATAAGCTCACACGCATGCATGCACCCAAGGAATTGCATTTGATTCCTACGCACTGATCAATGAAATGCAGTATCGGGCCATCTCTGCCCAGTGGCCTGTAGGGAACAGAATTTTCTTACATGTCCTCTATCTCCATTCTTCTGTCTTTTATCCCTGTCATCCACCTTAGACCACTCTCCCAGGTCTCAAGAGCTGGCGAGCAGAGCCAGCCCTCAGGACCATCACTCCAGGGTCACCCGGCGACCTCTGTCCCCAGCAGCACCGAGTGTCTGCGATGACAAGGAAAGGTGTCACCTGCACCCCCCGAATACATGAGGATTAGGAAGCAGTCCCTCGGGAGTGTGCTTGAATGAATAATGCATCTCACTTTCGTACTTGTGGCTGAGCCGCAAAGAATAAGACGTGGCAAGTTTGAGGAGAAGGAGAATCATTTTTCCCCTAGGACGAACTAACAAATAACAGCACAGCGGATAGCACTCCAACCATGGCCCATGTGCCGCTGGGCTGGGGCGCTTCCCTCCTGATGTGATGGGCAGTGGTCTAGATCCATCTCTGTCTCCCCAGTAGAGGACAGGTCAGCTGCTTCTGGGCTGGAGCTTCACCTCAGAGTGTCTCTGTTCCACCAGAACTCTCTATTTATGGCTCATAAGTTTCTCCTCATGTATTCCCTCAGACACAGAACACTGAGAGGGCAAGGCTCGCCCTTGACCCATCTAAACCAGGTGCATTTGTCCTAATTTCTAAGGGTTGCCAGGACAGGAAGACTGGACAGAGGCGGTTGTTGGGGAGATGATGGTCCCTCCAGGGCCGCAGCGCCTGGGTGGGGGCATCCCAAGCCGGTTTCCCACTAGGGCATCACCAAAGAAGTAAAGATGTGGGTGCCCAGTGCTTGCATCCTGAGGATTTGGGGGTGTCTAATGTCAATCTTATGTCCCCAAGGAGCAGTGGTGTCTTCTAACTGTATCCCTGGAGCTGAACTTTGCAACCGAAGATGACTGCGCTGGCTATCTCATAGGCTTTCAAAGTCCTAAGCTACACTAGATTCCAGTTGGACACATATTTTTGAGCACGTATAGAAGCCAGGTGCTGTACTACCAGATACTGAGAGTGCAGAAATGGAAACCGAATCACAGAGGGTGTCAGGAGCCTACAGCTTCCCAGAGTCCAGCTAGAGACAGAGGAACAGGTCAAATGCTGGATGTAGAAGGCTCTCTGCCTGCAGGTTTGCAACTTTGACCATAAAAATTATGGAAAACGTATTAAATAGCACTCAATAAATTCAGATTCCGTCAGAACCATTTTATTTTAAAACAGGATTAATAGGAAGAAAATGATAAAAGCCGCGCTTGCTGTGGCCATTCTTGGAACCCACTGTTTTTAATGTTTGCTAGCAGAGTCGGGCCCGTCAGCACCTTGGAGAGCTTCTTAGGCGCCACCGGCTTGTTTTAACAGGTCTCCCCACCCCAGAGATGTAAGAAGAAATATTCTATGAGACTCTGTTCCAGTACTTAGTGACATAAATAAAAGTTCCAGGAGGGTAAATCTTTAGAACCAATGGGGAGATGAGTATTTCCAGCCAGTTTCATGAATGATATTTAAATATCGAGAACTTGAAGCCCAGCTGGGCATGCCGTGAACTCTCGGTAATGACATCCTTGCGGTAAATGCTGAAGTTCATAAAACGATGGTGGCCTCCCTTCTCAGAACACGACTCACCATTCTTTCGGAGCTGCTGTTGCAAACCAGCTTCTCCAAACCCAAACCCAGCCAAGTGGTTGCCTACGTGCATATGTGCATGCCTGTGAGTGTGTGTGCGTGTGTGCCAGTCTGTGCATGTACATGTGCATATGTAAGTATGTGCACGTGTGTGAGTGTAGCCCAGGTGTGTGCGCGAGCATGTGTGAGTGCAGCTCATTTTTAGACCTGTCATTTCTTGGCTCCGTCTCCAGCTGGGAATTTTAAATGACTTGTGTTTGAGAAAACCTATGCGGTTGAACATGTGGATTTTGGAGGGTGAGAACAAATAGCGAATTCCGATACATTTTGATTTATTATTTTGACAGTTTTGAATTCCCATAGTACTCTTAAAGCCAAATCTTGCAAAAGTGTTTATTCTGTTCTCTTGGCCAGAATGAAAAACAAGCCCAAGAAACCCTTTTGCATTGTGCATAGTGGATTATTTGCTGAGACCCTTGGGCCACCAAGAGCTGTCCTGAACCATGCAGCTGGGCCGTCTTACATGGCTGATGTTAGAAAATGGATTTTATTTGAGGGGCACGGGCCTGAGCCTCTGGAAATCAATGAGAGCTTTGTTCTTCCATATCACTGCTATCAGATGAGGTTTTCTCATTCTTTGAATGGATATGAAGGTAGTATTGACCTCTTGCTGTTTTTGTAAGAGCTCAAGGTAGATTTTTGAGCATTTACTGGGCTATCTGGGGCCAGTCGACCCTTGATATGTTGTTATTATTATTTTTAACCTTATCGAGTGTTGGTAGAGTAAATGTGGAGGGTTTTTACAAGGCAGCTTCCTACGACTACTGTGTGTGTGTGTGTGTGTGTGTGTGTGTAGGTGTTAAATACAGACAACGATAAAGGATGACATTTCAGGGACTAAATAGTAGCTAGAAGAGAGAGAATGATCATGTATATCCACAGGGAATGTACATTCACAAGTTGATAAAAATGTGTCCGGAGACAAGTCCCCCAAATCACTCGGAATAACTCAAATCTCAAAGCCACTTGAAAGATTATAGACAGAAAAGACTCTGCCTGTTACCCAAAGCCAAGACCACCAGTGGGCAAGCAAGGACTAGGATCCTTCCCAAATGCACAGGCCTTCCTGCACCAAAGCCCACCACAGCCCCCCAACACTACCAGCACAGGCAAGTTCCAGGGACAGCCCAATGCTGCCAGTTTTCTTGTAAAGGTGGATGCTCTGGCATCTGTGTCAGTCAGCTTACCGTCACTGTAACAAAACACCCAAGGAAAACATCTTAAAGGAGAAAAGGTTATTTGGGCTCACAGTTTCAAAGACATCAGTTCAAGTTCATGGTCTGCTGGCTCAGTTGTTTCTGGGCCTGGGCTGAGGCAGAGGACTATGGCAGGAAGAGTGAGACCACGCAGAGGTGCTCATTTCATAGCAGCTAGGAAGGAGAGAGAGAGAGAGAGAGAGAGAGAGAGAGAGAGAGAGAGAGAGACAGACAGACAGACAGACAGACAGACAGACAGACAGGAGGGAGGGGGGAGGACAAGAGAGCTCCCTCCAGAGCACGCCCTCCCACGTTCTACTTCTTCCAACTTGGCCCGAGTTCTGAATTCCCATCACCTCCCAACACCAGCAGCAACTGGGGACCAAGCCTTCTGCCCTTGGGCCTCCGGGGGATGCTCCAGATTCAGACTGAGATGGTACCCATGGCTTCTGCAGAAAGTTTCCTGAAGAGCAGTGACAGGGCCTGAGGACTGTGCAGACTACAGGGGGCGGGGCCGTCATCTCGCCCGGCCCCCAAGGGTCAGAGAGGAGGCAGGAAGTGCAGCAGAACGAGCAGCTGGCCTTGCTGCTTCCTGGCCCAGGGTGCATGCCCGCTGTCTTCAAAGGTTGACATGGAACTCAGGTGAGCTACAAAACAGAATAGGGGGAAGAAGGCAGGAAGGGGGGCAAGGAGGCTTGAGGAAGAGAAAGTTTCCGCTAAGTTCTGTCCATACTTGAAGGCATCACTACAAATCTCCCCAACATGAACGGGGAGGGGGGCAGGGGAGCAGGTTGGGGTACAGAGAGCAATACTCCAGGTGATGCGTGCGTGTATTTATACATCACTGTAAATCTCACTACAGCGTATAATTATGATGCACCAATAAAGTATATAAAAAAGCCAGGCCACATACTTGTAAAATATGTCATCACTGTTCATTCATTAAAATATGTGTGGAAGCTGGGCGTGGTGGCGCACGCTTGTAATCCCAGCATTCGGGAGGCTGAGACCGGAGGATCCGGGTTCGCGGCCAGCCTCAGCTACCTAGTGAGGCACTCTGCAACTTAGTGAGACTCGGTTTCAAAATAAAGAATAAAAAATGGGGCTGAGGGTGTAGCTTGGAGGTAGAATGCCCCTGAGTTCAATCTCCAGTACCGCAAAACAACAACAAAAAAAATATGTGTGGAATACTCTACTCCTGGCGCTGGTCTCAGACACATTAGTGAAGCATCCAGCAACATCTCGTCGTGTTTCGGCATTGACATTCCGGTGGGGATACAGGATATACGGCATGTCGGAGGCTAGTGCGAGCTATAGATAAAATAAAGCCTATATGAGCGTGGGGACCGCCAAGGTCGAGCGGGATTGCTGCTTTACACAGAGCCATCAGGGAAGGGCTGACTGATGAGGTGGAATTGAGCGGGGACCTCGAGGAGATGCGGAGGCAGCAATCGCCAGGCCTCCGGCCCCAGTCGTTGAATAGGATCGCCCGTTTTACGTCCCCGCGGTACTCATCAAATTTTATCCCTCCATCGAAGCCTGCACAAACTTTTTCAGGAACTTTGCAAGAACTTTTCCTCCGAAGGAAAACGCAATCGCCGCTGTACTTTAAAAGCGGTGAGGAAGGAGCAGCCCATCTGGCTGTAAACCTAATGCCTGCGATTTACTGTGTGCCCATCTCAGGCGGTGAAATAAATATGCCACACCGCCTGGACACAGATGGAGCTTTGTACACCAAAGGAGAGCGTGCAGAAAGCCGACGGGCCTCGTGACAAAAAAAAAAAAAAAAAGAAAAATCAAGGTGTCAGCAAACTGGTTACAAGCTCTGTGATAGTAAGTCACTTAAAAATCTCCGAGTCGCAGGTTCTCAGGATGATAAAGCCGAAGAGTGTCTGCTGCACCTTGCAGACTGAGGAGCCCTGAGGTGCAGCGATGACAAATGACATGGGGCTCCTGCTCGGAGATCCGTCCCCAGGGAGGGCCCGGGCTGGGTGCAGGGACTGAGCTGGAGAAGCTGTGGTCCTTGCACCTGAGTTGCACACAGCACGGAGGGTAAACAGACATGGGCAGAACCATGGTGTGGCCAAGGCGCCTGCAGCCCAGGGGAGGGATTCCCAGCGTGCACGAACGGTGGGATGCTTAGTCAGGAATGTCTCCTGCTCCGTACGCAGGCTGAGATTGATTTCGAATTGCCATTTTAAAGTATGTCATTAAGCGTAAAAACAGGACAGGAAAGCCTGTAACACAAAGCCAGGAAGCAGAGGCCGAGGACTGGGCTCCCTTGAAAGAGCGTCCTGTGTCAGGGACCCTGGGGACTTGAGTCCTGAGGGTGGCATGGGGGCAGCTGCAGGTGAGGACTGAGGGCCCCTCGAGCAAACGCTACCCCTCCTGGATAAGGTGGGCTAGGAAAGGCTACGTCACCCACCAGGGGAACCAGGAGGAAAGCCTCCCTGGGTACTGGGAAGACACCAGGAGGGGCCGATGAGAACGGGAAGGAACATCGCAAGCAGGTTGCTCAGGCTCTGGGCTCCTTGGGGTCACACCCAGGCACACCAGGAGGCAAGCATATTTTCCCCACAATACCACCGCCATGGCTCCCTCCCAGGACTTCTGCAGGCTGGGACTCAAAGAAAGCAAGCTCCCGACATAATGCTTGACATAGTAAAATGGAATACAATACAGCCAGGATGAAAGGTATCTGGCGAAGCAAACAGGTGACGGGAAGAATGGCATGCCTGGTAACTTCAGGTTCTAAAGGAGCATGAGCTAGACTCGCATCACGGAGGAAAGAAGTTAACATTTGAGTAAAAGTATGAAAGGGAGAAGAATCCATCAAAGATCAGGCATATCCATTACAAAACCTTCAAAATGAAACCTCTCATCAATGAAATTTAATTTTTGATGGATGGGAGAAGGTTTTAAAATACACAAATGGAGGGCATGCCGAACTGGAAAGAGCTCAGTGAATCACCCTGCATGTAGCACTCACGGATCCAGACGTGGCGAACAGGGAAGAAAGGTCGTGAGAGGTGGAAGACCGGGTGGAACAGCTGTGTCCATCTCCACAGGACTTCTAGAAATACAGGAGAGAAGGAAGAGAAGGAGGAGAAGGAAGAAGGGAGGAGCGCAAGAGTTGAAAAGAGCAGCATCAAGCAGTATGGCACAGCACTGTTCAGAATTAATTAAACCTGTGAATCATCAAACACTCAGAGCCTCGTAAACCCCACCCAGCAGGAACAGAAATAAACATCCAGATACATCAAAGGAGAGCCCTGCGATTCAAAGGAAGAGGAGAGGGTTGTAAAAGCATCCGATGACCTGCAAGAAAATGACACGGGGACAGAACACACACGACCGTGACCAAGAACACCGGAGAAATGGGTTCGGTCTTCAAAGCCACCGAGATGTGATGTGTCTGCCCTGCAGCCGCGGAGATGAAAGACATTGCGGGTGATGAGACCTGAGAGGGTTTATCCCAGTAAACACATGCGTGTGCACACACACACATGCACACCCATGCATGCACACACATGCACACACATGCACACACATGCACGCACACACACATGCACACCCATGCACACAAATACATGCACACCCATGCACACACATGCACTGCACACACACATGCATACCCATGCACACACATGCACACACACGCTCTGCACACATACATGCACACATACATAGAAAGAGAGAAATGATACTCAAAAGACTTCTGAGCAAAGATCATGGTAGCCATGGCAGTTAACCTCAACAAAATATTAATTATATAAGGCAACAACGAGTGACTGATTTCTGGTGCTCAAGAAAGGTCTGCAGTTCTGCTGATGATTAACCATCAAAATAGACTTTCAGTCCACTTCCGACTGATTCGAGAACCCGGAGCTGGGGTTCTGGCCTTGCGCTGGGCCTAGTGGCTGTTATGGCTTGGAGATGGCTTGGGTGCCCTCAACGTCCTCTGGAATCAGAGGCTGGCCCACAGGGTGCCACTTTGGGAAGGCAAGGGAGGGCAGACATCTGCACCCCAAGGAGGGGACCTCCCATCGGAGAGCCCTCCTGACACCTTGACCTTGGACTTGGGCCTCTAGGACTCAGAGAAAGAACCTTTGTTGTTTAAAGTTGCGCAGGTATAGTACTTAGTCACAGCACCCCAAGCAGACAAACAGGGCTGTGAACTCCTTGGGGCTTTCATGGCACCATACACTTGACCTTGATGGTCAGCACACCCTCTGCTCTGCGCGGCGCTCACCTGCACCTTCTGTGTCTGACGAGGGCCCCGTGGGTGAGAGGTGTCTTCCGTGGACTTGGTATCTTCTTCCCAGAGCAGAAAACAAAGAACAGAGCAGCCTCAGTGTTCAGAAAAGACTTGGAGAGTGAAGGCAAGGTCCCACCAGCAGGACAGGCAGCAGGCAGCGGGACACAGCATGGGTTATCTGTCCAAAGATGGCACCAGGGACCGGCACGGACGGCGCACCATAAAATACGCCACACTACCAGGAAACCCTCCTCCATCTTTCTCTATTGGTATTCTCTTTGCTTCTTGGCGGCTTTGCCATCCAGGATTAATATTTATCTGGATAATCATTTTCAAATAAGATACAAACCAATATTTCAAACATAAGGCTTCCGACTCTTGAGGGAAGTTCTGCGTATTTTCAGAACCATCCATCAAGCCCACTCTGGCTGCAGCCCTGAAGCTCGGGCAGGGTGCACGCCGGCTCAGCGTTCCCGTGTGGATCACGCGTGGCGCAGGGGCTTCAACCCGCCAGCCATCACCAGAGGGCCTCGATACCCGGGAAGTCTTGGGGGCTGGGCTTTGTCCTGGAGAGACGAGCCTGCTCAGATCTGCTCTAGAAAATTCTACCTGATGTGTGTGTGTTCTTGTTGAAATGCTCTGCTCCCCCTCCTTTGAAGAGGGGGCTTTGCTGCCCCCCAAAGCCACATCCCTGCAGTTTTCCATGGCTCTAAATGGGTGTCTTCATTTGGGCTCAGCCTACCGATCTTCTTGCTGGTTCTGGGAAAGCATCATTTGTCAATGGGACACACAAGGGCCTCAAAGGAAGGTCGTGAGCGTGTGCCCTGAGCTGTCTTCTCAGGGGCCTGCGCACAGCTGACCAACATGTTCCCCACCTTGCAGAGAAACAAGGGAATGCACATTTCAGTCTTAAAATATTTCTTTTAAAACTATAAAAACGCCTCAATTCTTGGGAGGTTGAAACAGAAGGATCACAGGTTCAAGGCCAGCATGTGGTAACTTAGAAAAACCCTGTCTCAAAATAAAACAAAAAGGACTGCAGGTGTGTCTATATCAGAGATAGAAAGCCACGTAGTTCAATCTCTAGTATCTCACACACAAGTACAATATATACAATACACACACTCAGCACATACACACACATATAACACACACACATACACACACATAACATGCACACATACACACACATCACACACACATAACACACACATACACGCAACACACACAACACGCACACAACACACACGCATAACACACATTCATGCACATAACACACATACACACATATACACACACACTCAGCATGCACACACACATACACACATATACACACATACATATACACACATACACACTCACTCAGCATACACACATACACACACATAACACACATACACACATAACACACACATACTACACATACTCAGCACATACACACATAAAACACACACACACACACACACACACACACACACACACACACACACCTCTTTGGCAGAATGTTCCCTATTAGGAGTCTGGCGAAGCAAAGCCCAAGTCTCCGGGGAGATAGCTGAAGCCCAAGTTCTGTAACGACTGTCAAGTTCAAAGTCAGGCTGCTCTCTTCTTGTCAGTGATATGCTCTCGCCCCGGGTTCTGCAGGTGGCTGCTATGAACCCCTCACAATGGAGGCACCTGGCTCCTTATTAGAGTGTCATCTGCCAGCCCCTCTCCACTTGGGGTGCGTCAATTAGGGCAGGCGGTGACAACTATGACCATGCTGGCTCCAGTTCCTGTGGCCCTGCTGTTACCGGGAAACAGAGCTGGGTAAGGAGACGGCAAGGGGGGGGATAGAAGGGTGGGAGGGGGTACAGGTGTATAGGTGACACCTGTCTCCTCACCCCAAGACCGCTGTGTCATTTTAGGGGATTTGATAACCAGCCCCACCAGAGTATGACTACACAGCACATCTTAGTCTCTCTTTTCAAATAAGCCTCTGGGCAGGATAAAAAATAACCTAGGCTCCAAGGGATTTCCCCTTCACAAGGGGGCTGGGTCGTCATCGGAGAACATGGATTTGAGCCCAGAAATGGCCATCGCCTGCCATGCGGTGCCCGGGCCCTTCACAAAAGACTCTCTTTGCAGAGTCTCAGAGTGAGGACCCCGGGCCTGCTCCACATCTCCCCTGAAGGCCAGCTCTGCAGGAGGTTGGGCTGTCAGCTCTCTTATCCTCTGTCCTCTCCTTGGGGGGAGGGGGAGGAACCCCGGAGGTTGACAGAGGCTCTGGTTCCAGGGAGCAGCGTCTGGGGCGGAGCTGCTCACTCTGGAGGGGTCTCTGTGTGCCTAGTTTTGCCTAGTCTATCTTTGCTTCCCTCCCTGAATCCCCAAAGTCTGACAATGGAACTAAAGAGCCCTCAGGACTTGCCTTCCCGGCTACCTCACTGGCTCTGTGCCGCCCCTCTGGGGTACGCCCTCTTCCCCATTCCTCCATTGCTTGCAAACCCCAATCACTGTTTCCCCTACACCCTGCTGTTTCATCTGGGCAATAGCTAGTGAACCCCAGCGGGTCTTTAGCTGGAAGCCCCGCTAGACCTCCAGGGAAAGCCGGGCTCTGCCTCTTCCCTGGTCTCTCTCTCAGGTTGAAGCCCCCCAGGAAGCCCAGCACTGCTGCTGTGACCATCTATCTGCCTGTCTCCAGAGCCCTCTTAAACCTTCCAGACTGGATCAATGCTCCTGTTCTAGAAAGCTGTCAGTATCTCTGTGTCTTCATCAGCTTCAGGCTACCAAAGCAACACATCGCATCCCGGGGTCTTAAAGAGTAGAGTTTCATTTCTCATGCTCTGGAGGCTAAAATCCAAGATCAGGGTCCAGCAGGGATGATCTTCCTGGCTTACCGTTGCCTCCTTCCTGCTACGTCCTCAGGTGTTGGAGAAAGAGCTGTCGGGTGTCTCTTCTCATTATAAAGGTGCTAATCTCATCAGCTGGCCCCACCTCGTGACCTTGTCTAACCTTACCTTCCTTCCTCCAGAGAGCTCCACCACCTAACAGCATCGGGGGCTCAGAGCTCCTGCATGTGAGAGGGAAGGGACACGGTGTTCAGCCCACAGCACACCGGGTGGTCGCACCTCTGGGTTGGGGGGACCATCTTTCCATGCTCTCTCTAGCGCTTGACGACCTGGATCCTCCTTCCCGACACAATTTGCACACAACCTTTCTGGTCGTCAGCCCAGGAAGTCACCTCAATTGTGTAAGCTCCCCAGAACGCCTCTTTTCTCTGGCTGTTGTCTATTTTAATCTGAATCACAAATTAAGTTATCTGGGAGCCCAGGACTCATTTCAGGATCTCTCCTCTTGTATGACCAGCGACACCATGTGTTGTATGTGGAAAGTGCCACACCCTCTGTTCATGTCCCCACTTAGCCCCCAGGTGACTCCTGTAATGGGGTAATTTGCTGGGTGAGAACTGATTGGCAGTTGGAGGGAGCCAGGTGGGAATCTTGTCTTGACCTGGGAACCCCTTGTCTTGGGGAGCAGCCCTCCCGAGCCCCATCAGTGGAATCTCTGAGCACATGCCACGGTGACCACGGCAGCAGTGTCTCCTGGTGCCTTGCAGGGTGCATGGTGAATTCCAGCCCTGATGCCCCCCTCGCCCCTAGGGGCACTGGCACCATCCAAGGATCTTGAATGTGTTGAAGAGAAGCTCGGGTGAGTGAACTCTGCATGGGGTAGGAAACGAGAAGGAAGGGCCGCATCCCCAGTGCCCCCTGTGCACCGCACGCCTTCCTGACGCCTCTCGCTGTCTTTGTCACAACACCTCCACTGCACAAATGCAGCCACAGCACACAGGAGTGGCTGGTGGAGCCCAGGTCTGTCTAGTCCCTCACCCCGGGCCCCCGCACCAACGCGACTGCAAAGGGATCTCGTCATGGCGGAAGTGTGCATCTGTGTTTCTGTAATGGAGATGGTCCTTGTCCCAACCCTGTCCTGATTCTTCCATCCCTACACCCCGAGTACCTGTTCTCCCATCCCTGTGCCGTGTGGCATGAGCCGTCCTCCCTCTAGGATGCACCTGTCAGCAAGGTTGGCTCGGCTAAGATGGATTTCAGTTCATCTAAAATTCGGGAAATCAGCAAGGAGGAAGGGCTGACCTTTCAATCCTGCAACAGCAGCTCAGTGATTTTCCATCCAGACAAATGTCACCCGGAACAATGGTACCACGGCTGTCACCCAAGGCCTCGGGCATAGCTGCTGTGGACATCTGAGACTCCCCTCTGCCTGAGCTCCACGTACTTCCCCTCTGTGCCTTTCAGGGGAAGAGGGCTCTGTTTGGGCTGATTTCTGCCCCTGTTCTGCTGTAACCATGCTGGAGAAGGTGGCCCCCACGTGGCACGTTCTCTTGGAAGATATGCCATCTCCGCTCTGAAGCCGGTGGCTGCCATTGTCCAGTGAGACAAGACAGATTAGCCGGGCATGGTGGTGCAACCTGGTAATCCCAGTACTTGGGAGGCTGAAACAGGAGGTTTGAAGGTTCGAGGAGAGCCTCAGCTACTTACTGAGACCCTCCGCAACTTAGTAAGACCCTGTTTCAAAATAAAGAATAAAAAAAAGGGCTGTGAGTGTAGTTCGGAGGTAGGATGCCCCTGGGTTTGATCCTCAGTACCGCAAAAAAAAAAAAAAAAAAAAATGTGTATATTATATATACAGTAGCATTTCTCTTATTCAATATCTTTAAAACATGGAGCCCGGGGCAGCAACATCCACCCTGAATAATACAGGAGTTCTAATTAATGCTGTTAATCTTGAAAATCTATTGGGCATCTTTTCGCAGAGGCTGCTCTCTGCCCTGCCTGGGGCTTAGACCGCCCGGGCCTGCCTCCCAGCTCCACCATGCATGGGCTAGTGGCCCGCCGGGAGTTACTTGATCTGCTGGGTTCCAGCGTCCCCACCACCTCCCGATGGATGGGACTGGGACGGGGCAGGGTGCCTGGGAGCGTCCTGCGTCTGGAGGTGCTCGCTGAGCCCTGGTCTGGTCATGTGTCTTTGCAGCTCCTGTCCGTGGGCGGCTCAGAGCCTGTGGGCGTTTGCAGTCACCTCTCAGGCCAGGGTGGCAGGTGGCCTCCATGGCCCGTCCTGCACTGCTCTGTCTGCTTCCACCTGGAGAACCCTCTGATGGCCACGAAGGAGCTGGTGTCCTCGGAGCCCCTCAGGCCCCTCTGACTCAGCCGGCAGCGTGGAGGGTGGAGGGCGAGGGAAAGGACTTCGGGGCCTCTCCTGCTCCTTGTCACAGTCTGGGGTCTGAGGCACGTGTCCAGTGGTCCTCGCCTTGCAGAACTTTCTTTACGGAGTCCTGGATGTCTGAGGGGGACAGCTGGTGCGGTGCGGGTCTCCCAGCGTTCCTTCAACCCACAGTGTGCCATTTCCTTCCTCAGACTGGGGCCCAGAAGCAGGTCAAGCTGGTAACCTCGATGAGGGCCCCTACACCATTCTTATTAAACTGCCTAGCTCATTTGCTGGCGTTTGCTTACAAATCTAACCCCGCCCCCACCTGTCCCTTCCCCAGCCCCTGCAGGTCCCTGGCAGGCCACCACCGCCTGCCCCCCTACTGCGCACCCTCTGCAAAGCCAGCCTGGCCCTGGCTCCCTGCCTGTGCTTTCTTTCTTCAAAGCCACCTCCTGGGTGGCAGTGCCTGTGCGGGGCTGGGAGAATGCCTGCAATTCTCCTGTCTTCATCATCTGCTGAAAATCATGGCGGAACTGGAGTCACAGGACAGCTAGGAGGTCCCTGGGCATGCGCGCCGCAGGGCTGAGGAATTCACCTGGGGTGGTGGTCTCTGGCAGTGATTATCCGCTCGGCAGGTTGAGATGGCTGCGCAAGCTCAGAAGCTGGGAGAGCAGTCACAGGTCAGGGGAGTCTCCCTCCCGCCCGCCAGTGTCCGGCCTGGCCCTGCCCCTGGCTCCCCGTGCCCCGCATCGCAGGTGCCATGCCTCAGCCAGCCTCACCCTGCTCAGCCTCCTGTGTGCTGGGGACACGACTGAACGACCCCTGGCTCTTCTCCCAGAACCACCAGGGCGGGGACCTAGTCTCCAGGTGCATGGATTGCGCTTTGGGGAGGACCTTAGTGATTTCATACAGAGAGGGAGGGGGAGAGGGAGGGAGGGAAGGAGACAGAGAGAGGGAGCGAGGGAGAGAGAGAGAGAGAGAGAGAGAGAGAGAGAGAGAGAGAGAGAGAGAGAGAGAGAAAGGGAGACTGAGAACAGGGTTGGGTTGGGGACTGCATAGCGAGGGGTCCCTACCTGTGTGGCCTTCCGTGAACCTGCTTTGGCCAGGCTCCGGTGCTCTGGTTCATCTGTCTCTCCGCAGACACTGATGTAAGTACTGTATCCCCTGTGAGTAACTTCCTGCTTCCACGAGGGCAACCTGTCAGCCGAAACAAACTTACAGCACAGAATTCAGACCTGGGACATCATCCTCCACCCCATCACAAAAGGCCCGAGGCTGAGCAGTCCTTAGAAGAGACCACGCCAGGGCAGGCTGTCTCCTCTGCAGCCCCCTGCAGGCTGGAGGTCCAGAGCAGACATGGAAGTCAAGTAGGTGCCACTTGGGGAAGAGTCTGAGGCCTCCTTCCTTGTTCCAGCAGAGAAAACATTAAGCTGATCCAAGATTCTCTGATTTTTAGTTTTTACTTTTTAAATTTAGGTTTGAAGGAGTGAAAGTTTGATTTGTGTGTGTGCGTGTGTGTGTGTGTGTGTGTGTGCGTGTGTGTGTGCGTGTGCGTGTGTGTGTGTATGCGTGTGTGTGTGTGCGTGTGTGTGTGTGTGTGCTTACTTTTTACTTAATTCTTTCTCTCCGGATCATAAAGTGAAATTATTTAAATTCATATTTCAGTAGATAAAAGAAACCTAACATCTTTCATCCACTTTATGCATTTTTGCTAATTTTTTTTAAAACATTTTGTTCTGGCATCCTGAAGGGTGCAATTTCATGAGTCAGGAGAATAAATAACAGATAAAAATAAATGTAGTTCTCAGCAAAGGTAAGAGTGAGTTCCTTTAGGGATGAAAAAATATATGCATGGAAGAGGTCTCAGGACAGTCCTGGCCAACTGGGAGGGACCAGCACCCCAGGACCAGCAGCATGGCTGCCACCTGCCAAGGACCTGCATCCCACTGACGGTGTGTCCCCTCCAGGAGAAGCAGCACACTGTGCCGTCCCACCTGGGGTGGGAAGGAGCTCAGGTGTGTGATGTGAGAGCTTGTTTGGGGAAGTTCAATCAGACACCCAGGACCACAGTGGAGATGATGGTGGTGACGGTGGTGGTGGAGGTGATGGCAACGATGGTGGTGATGTGATGGTGGTGGTGGAGGTGATGAGGAGGATGGTGGTGGTGTCTACGATGACTATGACGGTGATGACAATGGTATGACGTGATGATGACGAAGATGACGATCACTATGGAGATGATGGTGGAGATGAAGACGATGTTGGCGGAGTTGATGATGGAGACATGGCGGTGATGAAGAAGATGATGGTGGTTAAGGTGATGATCCTGAATCTTATGATAGTGAAGACAACGACTTTCCAATTTAAAGGATTTTCATGGCTCGCTGAGTCTGTGCTCGGTGGTATCGTAAGCGTTTTGCACGTATTATCTGGTTCCATCTTCTTTCCTCTCAGCTTTATTGAGCTATGATTGACAAAAATTACATATATTCAAGATGTACAATGTGATGTTTTGATATATGTGTACATCGTGAAGTGATTGTCACCACCAAGCTAATTAACATATCCATCACCTTATAGAGTCATGTCTCTTTCGTGAGAACACTTAGGATCTACTCTTAGCAAAGTTCAAGTACGCGATGAGTATTGTTAGCTGCAATCTCCATGCTGTTCCTTCAACCCCCAGAACTTACTCATTCTGCATAACTGATCCAAAGCTCCCTATCTTGCGGCGGCCTGCCTCCCTGACTGTTCAGAGCCACATCTGTTTCTCGTGGTGTTGCTGGGGGGATCTGAGCTGTAGCATGTGCAAACACTTCTGCAAGAGAGACAGAACCAGCAGGACAGCTTATGTGGAGTCCTAGAGGAACTCACCCAGGGCGCAGAGCCAGTCATTGCTGGGCATGAGTGATCCCAGTGTCAGGGGAGGAGTCTCTGAGAATGATCTGGATGAGAAAGAGGGAGGCCACCAGTAAAGCTGCAGTGCAACCCTGCTCAGGAATGGCCCACCCCAAGGTGTCTGTAGCCAGAAAGAGGAGCAGCACACCCTTCAGACCCCTTCATAAGGCAGGATGCATTTCAGACAAGCACGCAGGGCCAAGAGACGAATCTCAAGAGAGCCATCTAGGTGCTGGGACAGTGACGCGATCGCCAAGAGCGTCTGGCCTCTGGCCTCGCTGTGCACCTGCTCAATGCCACCTCCGGGCTAGTGCACTGGAAAGGTGTGTTCGCTGGGACGGGGGCATTCTGCCCTCAGGTCACAATTCTGAGGTCATCGCAGAGCGATGCTTTGTGCTTGCCTCCAGCCTCCTTGCCCCTTGTCCTCCCAGGGAAAAACGTCGCCAACCCGAGTGATCAGACCCGGAGTTCCTTGGGCCTCAGCTGTGGGGTGGTGCTATGAAGGACAGTATTTGTTCTTAAGGGGTTTGAGGCCACTTCCTGCAGTAGAGCAGGTACTAGCGAGCTCTTGCCCTAGCTCCCCGTGGTAACGAGGCAGGGCTCCACACGGCTGGGAGTGAGCAGAGGTACCTGGCCTGAGTAAGCAGGTGTGTGTGTGTGGGGGGGGGCTCTCATCGTCAGCCTCAAGAGGGTACACCTCCATGCCTGCTGTCTCCCAAGTGTGGAATGGGGAGGGGACAGCATGCATGCGTGCTTTTTCACTTGATCACTTGATTCCAAAGTAGCTTGGAAGCTAGGCGAGATGGCCCAAGTCTGTAATCCCAGTACTTGGGAGGCTGAGACAAGAGGATTGCAGGTTTAAGGCCAGCCTTAGAAATTTAGCAAGGCCTGTCGCAACTTAGGGAGACCCTGTTTCAAAAATTAAAAATAGAAGAGGGCTGGGTGTGTGGCTCAGAAATAGAATGTTCCTAGGTTCCAACCCCAGTACTGAGAGAGAGAGAGAGAGAGAGAGAGAGAGAGAGAGAGAGAGAGAGCCTTATTTATTTATTTATTTATTTATTTAATGGTACTGGGGATGGAACCCAGGGGCATTCTATCTCTGAGGCAAACCCTCAGCCCTATTTTTTAGTCTTTATTTTGAAACAGGGTCTCACTAAGTTGCGGAGTGCCTCACTAGATAGCTGAGGCTGGCCGTGAACCCGGATCCTCTGATCTCAGCCTCCCAAGTACTGGGATTCCAAGCGTGCGCCACCACGTGCGGCTGAGAAAGTCCCTTTGAAGTGAGAAAGTGTGAGAGCTAGGTTTAGGCACCCAAACCCTGATAGTGGGGTGCCCGTGGTAATGGTCAGGAACCCCCAGCACACCCTCGGTAAATTACCTGCTGTGGCTTCAGGTAAGTCACCTGGGAGACTTTCTGAGACATAGATACCTAGGTCCTATCCTGGGTCATTCTGATTTAACAACTCCAGGTTAGGTAGGAGGAACTATATTGTTGTTATTATTATTATTTTGATTTTTCTCAAGTGGTTCTGATGGGGCTAGGACCTCCCTGGACAGGAAGTGGATGTTTTTTGTTGTTGTTGTTTTTGTTTTTTGTGGTACTTGGGATTGAGTCCAGGGACATTTTACCTCTGAACTACACCTCTAGCCCCCCTTTATTGTGGTACCTAGGGGTCTGCCTCTGAGCTACACTCCCAGCTCTCTTTTATTGTTTAATTTTGAAACTGGGTGTCTCTAAGTTACAGAGGGCCTCACTAAGTTGGCGAGGCTGGCTTTAAACTGCAGTCCTCCCATCTTAGCCTCCCAAGTACTGGGATTACAGGCGTGTCCCCCCACACCTGGCGGAAGTGGATTTTAATGGGGTACCTGGGCTCTAGGTCTGGTCTGTGTTTGGCCTGAAGTCACTTGATTCCTCCTGCCAGCTGCCCCCCGGCTTTCTAATGAAGAAAATGGAAACATCCTCTTATGTATCCATTTGACCTTTCCGAAAACACTTACTGAGGAGCTATATTTAAAGATGGGGGCTGCAGGAACGCCCTCCTGAGACTCAGGGGCCAGCGGTGCAACTGAACTCTGGGCTAAGGCAGGGGCTGCGGGAGGGGTGGGTCTCGGGCTGACTGGGGGTGTCGGGTGAGGGCAGGCGCCTCCGGGGTTCATCATCCCAGCAGACCCCCGTCAGGTCCGCCCACGCCTGCCAGCACCGGTGCCACGTGGAACAGGCTGAAAATAGAATTAACCAAATAAGGTAAAGCCGAGTTTTGCCTCAGAGGTACCTGGAGATCAGTCGCTGGAGCGGAGCGCAGCCGGCTGCCTTTTAGTGACAGCCCTGAGGGGAGCAGAGGTCTGATGGGTCGGCCCCACCCCATGCCAGGGCGGCTGAGAGCCTGGGGGTGGGGGGCAGCTGGTCACAGCCGGTAGCGCGCAGTGATCAGCACCTGCAGGGTGCTGGGTGCTTTGTGGTACTCCGGGGTGCTGGCCTCCACTGGGGTCTTGGAGGATCCCGCTCTGAAGTCTCGGGGGACCGTGTTTGCAGGCGCTGGGGTGAATGCATTAAGGGCCCACACCGAGATGCAGCTGGGAGGAGGTGGACTTGGGGACCGTCCAGGGGCAGGTGTGACCATGATGGCCTCTTGGCCCAGGCTCGGCAGTGTGGAGGTGATAACCACCGTCTGTGAGTAGCAGGGCTCAGGGAGCTTCGAGGCTGGGGCGGGGACCTGGCCCGGGGCTGCGGGGCTGGTATCTGCTTGCCTGTAAGTGGCGTATTCCCCAGCTGTGGCTGCCCTCCAGGTGCCAGCCCTGGGCCAGGCCGTCCTGTACCCCAGGTCCCGTCACCGTGCCAAGACCTGAGGCACACGTTCCTGTTTCAGCAGATGAGGGGCTTGAGGCTCTGAGCCAGCTCTTTTAGAAGACGCAGCACTGGGGGGTGAAACGTGTGTGTCCCATGGAACGTCACTTGGGCCAGAGCCAGAGGCCGTCAGCTCCGGACTCTGGGAGATGTGTTCTGCTGAAGCCACACAGGTAGAGCTCGGCCCAGTAGACCTCCCCACAGGTAAACCTCGGCCCAGATAAACTCAGCGCAGGTAAACCTCCCCACAGGTAAAAAAAAAAAAAAAAAAACTCCCTACAGGTAAACCTCAGCTCAGTAAACTTTGGCCCAGGTAAACTCAGCACAGGTAAACCTCCCCACAGGTAAAAACTTCCTACAGGTAAAAAACTGCCTAGTAAACCTCAGTCCAGGTAAACCTCGGCCCAGGTAAACTTCCCCACATAGAAATCTCAGCCCAGGTAAACCTCTGCACAAGTAAGCCTCTCCACAGGTAAAACTCTGCACAGGTAAACTTCCACACAGGTAAAACTCTCCACAGGTAAACCTCCGCACAGATAAAGCTCGCCCACTACTGTACAGAAAGTGCATACTGTTGAATCACAAGCTCGATGTCAATTTCAAACACCTCAGAAAGCGTCCTTCGGGGCCTGGTGTCCTATGGCTGGGCAAGGGGTGGAGTCCGATCCAGCCATGCTTCCCCAGAAGACAGGGGGACTTCGCTCTCTTGAAGGAGCCCTCCCCTCAGAGCCTCGGGCTCCCAACCAGCCTGTCCGCAGGCCACTGGCTGGGTCTATGGACTTCGCGCTCATAAGCCCTTCTGCTCTCCATGTGACCTGTGACCCCAGCAAGCCAAGGCCTGCTGTGCCACTCCTAAGCTGCCTTTTTGCTCCATCTCAGCGCTCTCCCCGGGTGTCCTGTCTTCTGCCATGTTCCTGGCTCACCTCCTCTCATTGCCTAGTGTGCTGCCGTGGCCCCCGAGGGGGTTCTAGAAGCCCCAGC
Source organism: Graphiurus murinus (assembly GCA_004027655.1). Classification (NCBI taxonomy): domain Eukaryota; kingdom Metazoa; phylum Chordata; class Mammalia; order Rodentia; family Gliridae; genus Graphiurus; species Graphiurus murinus. Next base: position 23,192 of record PVLC010000837.1, read on the forward strand.
CCCGAGGCCCGCCTCAGCTCCCCCCCACCGCCCTGTCTCCCTTGGTAGAAGGCGGCTCCCTCCCTTCCACGCTCCAATCTGGCGGGTGCCCCTGAGCGTCACCTGTGGGATTCAACAGTGCAGGCGTGCAGGGTGGACGTGCACAGGGGCCCAGCCAACACCCCCGTGTGCCACACAGCCAGGAGCGCGGCAGGGCTGCGTGCGGGAAGTGTCACCCGACCTCAGGTGCTGAATCCTGACCCTGAGCTCCCGACGGACCCACTCCACCGGGCCGGGTCCACCCCGCCTGGCAGAAACAAGCAGCTCTGGAGCAGATGCTAAGTGCGTTAAATCACAGAAGCTCGTTCTCCACGTCACTCGCAAAGGTAATGAAGTACCAGGGCCCTCGGTGAATACAGAGTGGTCCTCGCTCTCTCTCCTCTGTGGCTGCTCCGTGCTGGGCTGGGTGCCCTGTGACTCCCTCGGCCTCGAGGGTTCCTGCCAGCACCGCCTCCCGGGGAAAAGCGCTGGCGTCACGGGGACCACAAGGCTTTCACACTGACTGGACTGTCATCCCTCCAGGAGGGATAGCCTTAAACCACAGCCAAATGCAGAGCAGGGCCCGAACGCAGCCCTGGGAAGCCTGGCCTCCGGGTCCACTATTAAAATTAATCTGTTTTGCTTTTGCAGTGCCAAATGCCTGCATTAGGATCTCAATTACAGCCAGATGAGAGTGGCTCAGAGGCCGGGCTTTGCTGCCCAGGAGGAGCACGACCCCGGGAATACAGAGAACCCTTCCGGTCTTGACTTCCCCTTTGCGACATGGACGTCCTGTTTGCCTGTCCAGCCAGTTCATGTAGGACTCATCGTGCCGTCTCGGAAGTGTGTCCTGTAGTAGAACAAAGTTCTTTGTGGTACTGGCTAGGGACTCGATTCAGTTGTAAATAACTAGGTCTCATAAGACAGTCTCTTAAGCAGAGTAGGGGTTTAATTAGCATCACTTAAGGAGAAATCCAACTCGCTAACTCTGGTTCAATGGCCCAAAGATATCAGAGCCATGGTCTCTGATTTTTCTGGGTTCTTCCCTAATGGTTGACAAGTGGCTGCTGTGGCTCCAGGGATCATGCCCACACTCCCAGCCGCACCACTGAAGAACAAACGACAGGGAAGACCTCACATTTATATCGGGAAATCAAATCTTGCAAGCACCTCAGAAGACATGGCTGAACATCTCCTTGGATAGAGTAAGTAGCTTGCTGTCTCCTCCTCCAGGTGAGGCTCTGTGTGTGTCCATGAAGCCCTCTGGCCCTGCTCTGGAGAGACCTGCACTTTCTCCTCCCGGTGGGAGCTTCCCAAAGGCTCTGTGTCCATCCCCTGGTGGCAGAACCAAGAGGCCGTGAACATGAACCATCCGGCAGTGGGATGCGGCCCCGCGCTCTGCGCCCCTCCCTCAAGGAGAAGAGAGACCTTCACCTTCGCAGGCCCCTGGGGTGCGGACAGCTCCCACTGACCCGCGCTTCCCACAGTCCTGTGAGACCCCAGAACAGGGGGCAGCACAGAGGCCCCCACCGCATGGGCGGGACTCGGGAGAGGCTTCTGCCAAGCTCCCTCTGCAGCCGCACACTTGGCCGAGACATTTACTAGCACCAACACTTTGCTGAGACGACGGAGACAGCTGGCCCCGCCGGGTCCTCTGCGTCTTCCCCATTCGGAAGCCTCTGCGGCCACACTCAGCTGTTATGGCTCCCACAGGGGACACGCCTGTCTCTGTGGCAGCCTGGAGAGACAGAGTCCAAAGGCAGACTGGCTCCGCGGCCTGCGTGGCTTATGGAGAGGGTCCAGGTGAGCCCGCAGCTCAGGCGGCCCGTGTGGGCACAAGGCAGTGCTCCCGGGCGGGCCGGCTCTGCCAGCATCCAGGCAGCCGCTGCCCCAGAGCCCAGAAGCAGGACTCCGTCACCATGAGAGTGCAAGACCTTGCTAGGTGGTTGCTTCTCTGGGAGTCCCAAGGCTCAGAAAGCAGGGTGGTGGCTCCAGGGCTCTGAGCCTGGTGGACAGGTGCCATCATCTGAGGCTCTGTCAGCTGCAGCAGGCAGCGGGTCCAGGTAGACATGGCACCTCAGTGAGTGGATGAGTCGCTCCACTGGTCTAGAGTGCTGGGTCAGTTGAAAAGACGCCTTGTCGAGAATCCAGGCCACTCACTTTACCAGGGGCCTCTGCTGTCTGGGCAGGGGGGCTGCCCCCGATCAGACCCTTCTCACCAGCCCGGCAGCCAGGGAGACCCGGCGCTACCCAGCTGCTGCCTACCTGCCGTGGGTGCCAGCCGAGCCAGAGGTGAGGCGCGCCCAGCTCCCAGATGGCCTTACTGACTTCCACAGCTGACACTGGGGCACGACCTGAGCAGTGCGTCTGTGCTCAGCCTCAGCCTCCTGGAGGCCCAGGCCTTGGCCTCGTCCCCGCTGTGGGCTGTCTCTCCTGCAGGGCTGGCATGATGCTCCGATGACAGTCCCCCAGGAGCCCCCTCTGGCTGCTTGTCTCAGATCGGTGACATCGTTGGAGACTCAGCCTGGGAGAGGACAGCTGCCTTGTGAGTGAGGCCTGTGCTGATGGCGGGGAGGGTTCCAACCATGGATCGTGGTCCACAGAGCCCCCCCGCCCAACACACACACCCCAGTGACTCTGTCAGCAGGCACTGGCTCTCGGTGCCCATCTAGAAAGGACTTTGCTGATGGTGCTCGCCGGGCAGGCACCTGGAGAGGCTTGGCGTCACCAGTACTTGCTCCAGCTCCGCAGGAGCTGCTGGCCTGCTGCGGGAAGGACCATGGCTGGGCCCGGCGTCCCCCCCTTCCATCGTGATCACTGGGTGTAACCAAGGCTCCCAAGAGGCCCTCAGCTACCCCAAAGGCCCGGCCCAACCCCTTCTGCCTTCAAGATGACTGTCTCATCTGCAGGGGCTCATGGCTGACTCAGCGCAGGCCCCCACCCGCTCCCCCCCTCCGTCTACAGAGTGGGTCATGGCCCTCTGATGGGTGGACCTGAGGGCGGCCATTGTCACCAGGACCAGGACCAGACATGCACACCTATGCACACATGTTGGGAACTGTGGCCGTCCCGGGTGAGAGGCCTCACATCTGGCTGCCATCTCTGAGCCCCAGTCACTAGACCCCATGGCTGACCTGGCCTCAACTTGTTAGAGACCAACAGGGCTCAAGGTCTGTTTTTGCAGACTCACAGGTGCATGGAAGTTTGTTTCTGCAAGAATGCAGATTCCCATAGCATGTGCTGATTACTGCCAAGGGCAAGAGTCCTGTTTTGTCTCAAGATGTTTATTCAAACTGTTACAGTAAAACTATGTGAACATTTGTTCTTTGAACCTTAGACCTAGAGAGGATTGTTTTCACAGATGCAACTATTGTGAGAAAGCTTTAACCTTGAAGTATACTCTGATGCTCTAAAAAGTAGGTAAGGGCTGGGCTGAATAAACTCGGGGTGGCAGTATTCACTGACAGTCCTCCCGAATCTATCTCTTGTCTTCCTTTCTTGTTCTTAATCCTCACTCCCCATTTCAGGACCATTCAACTTTGACAGGCAGGCTCTGGCCTCAACTCACCATGGAGACACGGGGAGCCCCCCCGAGCTCTACCGCAGGGCTGCAGTGAGCGGGGAGTGTGAATAGCTCCTTGAGATCTCGCTGATGGGCTGGGATCCTGGACCACGAAGTTGGCCTGTGCAGTAGGTGGAGGATTTGATCAACAAGTACAAAGTCCTGGTCTTTTATTGCATAGCTAAGTGACTATAATTAACAATAGAATGACATATATTTTAAAAGAGCTAGAAGAGAGGAATTTTTTGGGGGGGGTATTGGAGATTGAACCTAGGGTCATTCTATTTTTGAGCTATACCCCCTAGGTCTTTTTACAAATTATATTTATTTATTTATTTATTTATTTATTTATTTATTTATTTATTTATTTATTTATTTATTTTATTTTTTGCGATACTGGGGATTGAGCCCAGGGGCATTCTACCTCCGAGTTATACCCCCAGCCCTAGTTTTTATTCTTTATTTTGAAACAGGGTCTCACTAAGTTGCGGAGTGCCTCACTAGGTAGCTGAGGCTGGCCGCAAACCCAGATCCTCCGGTCTCAGCCTCCTAAATGGTGGAATTACAAGCATGCGCCACCACAACCGGCTCACAAATTATTTTTATTTTGAAACCGGGTCTGGCTGAATTGCTAAGGGTCTGAGTATGTTGATGAGGCTGACCTCCAACCTGTGATCCTTCTATTTCAGCCTCCCAAGTATTGGATTACAGGCACGTACCACTGCACCTTGCTGGAAGAAAGGATTTTAAATGTACTCACCACACACACACACACACACACACACACACACACACACACACACACGCTAAATATTTAAGGTGATGGATATGCTGATTACTCTTATTTGGTCATTTCACAATTTACACATGTATTGAAATGTCACACTGTACGCTCCAAATACGTACAGTTATTGTTCGTAATAAAAAATAAAATAATTAAAAAGTTTGAACCCACCTCCCTCCTGCCCCTCCTCTGCCCTCTTCTCTGTAGGAAAGCCTACCCTCCCTAACGTTCTGTGTAGGCACAAACTCACCGTCGTGTGAGTCATTTTAGTTTTAACACAGATGCTAGCTGGTGTGGTATGCAGTGCTCTCCATGTCACTCTTACACTTGGAATTACTGGACATTCTTTCCTTTTCAGTAAATATGGTGCATTTTGTTGTAGGAGTACTTGGTAATCTATGTGGCCAGCCCCCTCCTATTCTTGGACACTGACAGATGTTCTCTCTACTTTTGATCCTATAAATGGTGTCTCCATGAATATCACCACGTACCACAAGGCCACGTGTGGGTTTGTGGAACAGACCCCTAGGCTCAGAGTTGCTGACTCAATGGTTAGGCACCTAGGTAAGGTTGAAAGTATTGCCAAATTGCCATTTAAAGTGTTTGAAAAAGGTTATTTAATTGGTACTGGGGATCGAGCCCAGGGAATTTTACCTTTAACTACAGCCCCAGTCCTCTCTATTTTTTTATTTTTAAACAGGATCTGGGTAAGTTGCTGAGGCTGGCCTTGAACCTGCCATCCTCCTGTCTGGAACGACCACACCAGGCTATCTCTTCTGTAAGTTATCAGTCCTGCCAACTTTCTGAGATGCCAGTGGTGTTTATTGATTTATTTGCTTATATTTGCTTTAGATTATTTGGTTTACTAGTCTGATTCTTTCAAAACAAAACCTGATTGTAGTTTTCAATTTTGCAACCCTTATTAGAGGGCTGAGAATCTTTTAATTTGTCTAAGTGACATTTGTATTTTCTTTTCTGTTGAAATCTACCTTGAAATCCTTTAACTACCTTTCTATTGAGTTGTTCATAATTTGCTTAATGATTTGGCAATTATCTTTAACTTTTCAGAAAATGTATTCCTTGAGAATAAATGTTTGCTCCCTTGATAATAAATGGTCGACCTATATTTATAGGCATGCATCGTATGTATTCATATTTTATAATTTTATTTTTGTCTATTGGCTTTGAGGTTATGTTCTTTATTTGCCATTCTATTTAAAATCTTAGAATCGTTTTTTTGTGCATTTAAGTTTGGGCTTTAATTCTGTCTCCTCCTCCCCCTCTCCCTCTCCCTTCCTTCCTCCCGCCCTTCTTCTCTTTGGTTTCTGTGTTGCTGGGATCAAACCCAGGACCCTGAGCATGCTAGACCTATACCTACACTCCCAGTCCCTAATACTGGGCTCTTTAAAAAGTTTTTCTTACTCTACACTACCTGAAATAGTTCTTCTGCTTCCCTTTATTGCTTGCTTTAAGTCCCTTCTCTGACAAGCGCTAGGTATGGGGGTCTTTGGGGTGCCCTGACTGCAGGAGGGTCTCTGAAGCTGCAGTGGAGCCTGCGGCTGCAGGACAGAGGGGCGGGCAGCATGCAGTGGCCTGGGGGACGTCTAGGCTCTGCCTGGCTCTGCAGGAGCTTGGGTGCAAAGGCAGCACCTTATGAGCAGCCCAGCAGCAAAAGAGGGTCCCAGCCGGGCGTGGTGGCGCACGCTTGTAATCCCAGCATTCGGGAGGCTGAGACCGGAGGATCCAGGTTCGCGGCCAGCCTCAGCTACCTAGTGAGACACTCTGCAACTTAGTGAGACTCGGTTTCAAAATAAAAGAATAAAAAATAGGGCTGGAGGTGTAGCTCGGAGGTAGAATGCCCCTGAGCTCAATCTCCAGTACTGCAAAAAAAAAAAAAAAAAAAAGAGGGTCCCCTCTTCCCATTTCAGCAAGGCCTGGCTGCAGGCCCCTCCCAGGGTGTCTGGGCCCCTCAAGGAGGGGTCCCTCCAAGCAAATAGGGCCCTGTGAACCTCTGCTGTGGGGGCAGGCACGGGGGCAGGGGAGCAGGTGGTAAGGACGGGGGCTGGGAACCAACAGCGACTTCTGCAGGACTTCTGGATTTCCCTTTGTTCTCTAATTACTTATTATCTTTCTCCATCCATTGAGACTCAGGTTGATGTGAGTGGTCAGGTTCTGATATCACTTACTCTTACTTATTTTTTTTTTTTACAGGTAACTACATTGTAAAAAACACATGTCAACACATTTATCAAAATTTCCATCTTTCTCCCTCATTTTTTTTTTTTTTTTTTTTTTTTTTTTTTTTTTTTTTTTTTTTTTTTTTTTTTTTTTTTTTTTTTTTTTTTTTTTTTTTTTTTTGCGGTACTGGGGATTGAACTCAGGGGCATTCTACCTCCGAGCTATACCCCCAGCCCTATTTTTTATTTTTATTTTGAAACTGAGTCTCACTAAGTTGCGGAGTGCCTCACTAGGTAGCTGAGACTGGCCGCGAACCCGGATCCTCCGGTCTCAGCCTCCCGAATACTGGGATTACAAGCGTGCGCCACCACGCCCGGCTTTTCTCCCTCATTTTGAAACGGGGCTTGTATTTCACACTAATTTCTAGCATGGATTTCAGGCCATTTGGATAGAGTGCCTCTTATTGGATTGATTGACCTATTTGGATTCTGAAGCCACACTGTTTTAGTTCTTGTAGCTGTGTGTTAGACTATCTTCTCTGCACTTTGGTAAATAATGCAAATCCCCCCCGCCATGCGCTGTCTATTGCATATCTTTCTCGGGTGGTCTTGCTAGTGCGCATGTGTAGTTCCACTGGAGGGCTGTGCACACACAGGCGAGATTAATAAACGCGCACACACAGTCGGGATGGTGCATTGTAAGATCTTGTAAGATCTCTATACACATCCCTTCCAGGACCACTCCGTGCTTCTTCATTGCTCAAAGATTTTTTGGGTGAATTCTTTGACATTCTTCTTTGGGGAACATTGAACTTTACTATTTTTGTTTATTCTTACATACTTTTTTATAGTTTTACATTTCTAATATATAAGTAATATTTTATCTTTCTATATTGTTTAAATGCATTTTGGGGGAGTACAGGGGATTGAACCCAAGGACGTTCTGCCTCTGAGCTACTCCCCTAGCCTTTTTTATCTTTTATTTTGAAATAGGTTCTCCCTAAGTTGCTGAAGCTGAACCTGCAATCCTCCTGTCTCAGCCTCCCATGTATTGGGATTACAGGCATGTGCCACCATGCCTAGCTACAATTATTTCACTCCTCCCAAAGGACGTACGATAAATGATTATAATAAAATCAGTACCTGGGTGCCCTTCTTGGGAGACAACGCAAGAGTCCGAACTCCTGATGGCTTCTTCCCGACTGACCCCGGCCGCACCCCGCTAAAGTATCAATCAGATTTTATCATCCTCCTCATGCCTCTGTCATTTTGCCAAGCAGTAGACTGTTTAGTGAGTGTGACTGTCTTGTCCTTTATCCAAAAGGCACCAACCCTTCGGCATCCTCTGCCATTCTCTTTGGTCGCTCAGGTCAAGGTCACGGACACATCCGCATAGATGACCTCGCTGTACTGTCATATGAGGAGGCCCCTGTATTGCAGTGTGGTCACTGGTTCTCCTGGGGACATTTGGGTTGTCTTCCAGTCTTACCATGTCACAAATAACGCTGCCATGAGTGTCCTGTTCATGTTTCCTGTGACGTTCGTATCAGTTTTTGGTTTTTGATTTTTGTTATTGCTGCCATGGTTCAGAAGTATATCACTGGAGTTGGGCTTGCTTGGTCACACATTATGAATATATTTAGTTTGTACAAGGTGAAGTACAAATTTTTCCACTATCAAAGTGTTTGCAACAAGCAATATTTAAGCAATCCCATTATTTATTTCATATATTTGTCTATAACTGTCAGGTTTTTAGAAGTTATGTCAATCTTTTTGGCTTGAAATATACATTTTATTTTTAATTCTCATGTCCCCAGTTATTAACCCAGTGCCATGTGCATTCAAGTATTGATTACCTTTCCAATTTGCCCTTCTGTGAGGCGTTTATTCATCTGTTTTGCCTGTCAGGTGGTTGCTTTTAACTACTATTATTAAGAAAAAATCTTTATTATTTCATATTTTAAAATTCACTTCTTTCTCAGTCACATGAATTGAAAATATGTTTGTAGGTTGAACTTGACACCTTTATGGTGAGTTCTTAGTGAAACATTCTTTTATTTTGTGTTTTGTACTGCTGTTCACTCAAACCTTCCTTCCCAAGCACTCTCTGAGATTTTCCTCTAACGTGTTTAGTTCTTTATTTCCCTCTTGGTGTTGAATCCACCTTTGCACTGGGGTCAGGGTGCGGATCTGATTCCTGCCTTCTTTTCTCTCCGCCACTCTTGACCCAGCACGATTCCTCCCATGGCGCATCCTTTACCTGCTAATGTGCAGACCCACTCTGCTGCGTGCCAAGTGGCTTCGGCTCCCGAGTGGTGGTAACCACCTGCGTCTGCTGCTTTTTATTGATAAGAAGTGGAGATGGATATTAAATCTTTGACCTTGTTCTCTTTCTTTGAGGAATCTGTAGAGAGGACTTAATCTTTTAGCACGCATTTTCAAGATTGCTCATTTTAAAAATGCAATGAATTTTATTAGGGTATAATTCAGCGTTGATTTGTTGGATAACACTATTTAAGAATTTTCCTGGGATACGAAGTGCCCTTTTGATATGTAGATAAAAGACTTCAATAATGTCTAGGAGAGTGCTATGAATTATTTCTTTAAGTGTGCATTACAGGAAGTCTCATGCACCTTCATCTATTGAGCCCCTCCAACACACACACACACACTCACACACACACACACTCACACACACACACACACACACACACACACACACACACACACACACACACTCCCGCCGGCTGGAGTCAGGGGCTTCCGCATCTTCATCCTTCACTTTCTTTCTGGCTCTTCCACTTCATGGTTCCTCCTCTCACTGCCCCTGACTATTTTTCCGTAGTGTTCCTTCATTTAATTAATGAACGTGTGTAGACTGTTGGTGGGATTGCAAATCGGTGCAGCCGCTACGGAGATGGGTGCAGGGGTTCCTCAGAAGACTGGGAATGGACGCGCCATGGATCCCAACGCTACCATTCTTGGGCACCTTTCCAAAGGAATTCAAGTCAGGATATTGTAACGATACATGCATGCCCGTGTTTACAACAGCACAGATCATAATAGCCAAACTATTATCAACAGAGCGGATTACAAAACTGGTATCTACACTCAAAGGCATTTTGCATCAGCCATAAAAGCAAAACAAAACGATGTCATTTGCAGGAAAATGGATGGAACTAGAGAACAGTATGCTGAGTGAGGTGTGCCAGTCTCAGAGAGGGAGGGGCAGTATGTTTCCCTCATATGTGGACGCTAGAGAGAAATCGGGAAGCCAAAAAGACTTCAGACAAATGAGGAGGGAAACCAGTAAAATAGTGCGAGGGGGTTAGTGGAGGAGTCGGGGGGGGGGGACTATTCAAATAATGCAAGTGAATACACCACGTAGTTATCAATACCAATACAGGGAGGGGCAGGGGGAGGAGCCCAGGTAGGACTTAGAGGGGAAAGAATGAGGTGCTGGGTGCATATTGTTAGGAGATGGTCCCCAGTTTCGGTCAGAAGTTCAGTCAAGTTTCAGTTCCTTGTAATCTCTAAATTTCCATTTCTCCTGAACCACGCGCCCTCAGCCATTGTGTCCATTACTAGGTCACGCTCGAAGGTATACCCCTCCCCTCCAGCACCCTCCAATCCCGAGCTGACACAGGCAGAAACAGCTAGAACAATCCCCCCTGATGGTATATAAGCTCTCCCACCTAGCCAAATAAAGCTCTTCTTTTCTTGCTTGCATTTCACGCGCCTTTTTCCTCCGGTGTCGGGTGCGGACCTGGATCGTGGGGGAAAAACCATACACATATGTGTTTCTATTGCTCTGACTTCATTATAACTTACAATCCTGATGCACCAACAGTCTATTTAATTTTTTTTAAAGTAATGGACACCTACTCAGCTTCACTCTTCCTACCACTGAAGGCAGGTGGGAGCCACCCTGCCCCTCTGATCCCCCTGGTTTTATGGCAATGTGTTTTAACGAGGGAGGCAGACATGAATGACAAAATCCACTGTGTATGTCCAGTCAGTTGATTCCCTTAGGACAAGTGAGACAGGAAGCAGGCGCAGAGAGTGGGGTACCTTAGGAAGGATGATGAGGCCCAGCTCCCCGAGGAGGAGGGCTCCAGCCATGGCGGAGGCATGGGACCCAGGAGCCGAGGAGGCAGGAGGGGAGCAGGAGAGGGACAGTGACACCCCCAGGCCTCAGCAGAGCCAGAGCCCTGACTTCAGCGTTCTCCTGGCCCTCTATGTCCATGGATCTACATCCGTTGACTTAATCCACTGTGAGGCCAAAATATCAGGAAAGAAAAAGCATGTCTGTACTGAACATGTGCAGATTTTCCCCTTGTCTTTACCCCCCTAAATGATGCAGTAGAACAAGTATTTGCACGGCGCTCACACTGTTCTAGGTATTATAGGTCATCTAGATATGGTTTAAAGTATCTGGAGAGGCACGTTCAGGTTCTACGCAAACGCTAGGGCACTTCATACACAGCACTTGAGTTTATGCGGATGTGGCGTCTGCAGACACAGAGGTTTTGGACTGATGCCTACAGGAGCTGAGGAATGGTTGTGTTTATTTTATGTGAGGTCCAGATGCAAGTAGCCACTTTTAAGTGTTCAAAATCCATTAAAAAACATTGAAGCTAAATCACATATTTAAAGTACCAGAGCTATAAGCACATTAAAAAGCATTA
>PVLC010000837.1:34520-173484 GCA_004027655.1 Graphiurus murinus
TTTTTTCTATTTGACTCTTTCCTCTCCAAGCCACCCCAAACCTAATCAAACCTAATTTTACAATTTTTTTTTTCGGTACCGGGGACTGAACTCAGGGGCATTCTACCTCCGAGCTACACCCCCAGCCCTATTTTTTATTCTTTGTTTTGAAACTGAGTCTCACTAAGTTGCAGAGGGCCTCACTAGGTAGCTGAGGCTGGACGCGAACCTGGATCCTCTGGTCTCAGCCTCCCGAATGCAGGGATTACAAGCGTGCGCCACCACACCTGGCTCCTAATTTTACAATTTTGAGACTATTTTGATGAGCTATTATTTTCAAGGACCAGCCCACCGCACCTGCAGACTGGGACCTCTTAGCCTGTGCCGAGGGTCATCATGGGCACCAGATGTGAGTTCCCAACTTATGTGTCTTTCTGTTGCTAGGACTGGCACATTGGCGTGTCAGGCCATCTACATGTAACTGCTGCTGAATTTGCATCACCGCACTCAGGTAACCGCTGTTCCACTGCGTCTCCAGAGACTTCCAGAGCCTGTACTAGGCCCGCTTCACTGATCAAATGACCCCGACTTCCCCTTAAATCTGATGCCTCTCCAATCACGGGTCAAAGTTTTATTCATGCCAGGGGCTTGGTTCTGAGCTTTTTGTTTTACTCATTGATCCATTAATACTCCACCCCACCTCTTACCAAAGCATCAGGAATTTCTGTAAAATGAAAGGTAAAAAATATATGTTTCTCTTCCTGGCCCTCCTCTTCAGAACCATCCTGTATTTCCTTGTACCTCTACCTTTCCATATGAATTTAGGAGCCATCTTGAAGTTCTCTGAATATCCTTTTTTACGAATTTTGGGAAAGAGATTTGAATCTAGACATCACATCATGTTAGGAAAGATTGACACCTTTACACCGCTAGATCTTCACATCCATAAAGATGGCGTTAAAAAAGAAAACTCTTGATAGTAGTTTTAGATTTATGGAAAAACCGTGAGCTAGTACTGTTTACTTTATGTTAAACTGATTCATTAATGTGAAACATTTGTTACAATTAATGCATAGATATCAATACTTGATTATTAACTGAAGTCCATAGATTCAGATTTCTTTAGCTTTTATGTAATGCTCCTTGCTAAACTCTTCTATTATTTCTAATAATCCTTCTATACACTAAATTGATTTTTATGTAAGCAACTATTTTCTCTGGACATAATGATAGTTTCAATATCTCCTTTGCAATCCCATCTCTTCGTTTTCTGTTGTTTATTTGTTTTTGTGCTAATTGGAATTTTCAAGATAATATTGAATATAAGTGTTAACAACTGGTTACTCTTCTCTCTCTCTCTGTCTCCCTCCTTCCCTCCCTCCCTCACCTGCTCCTTTCCCTCTCTCTCTTTATGGTAAAGAGACTGTTTTAAGGCAATACATCATAAATGAATGCTATTCTAAGTATTCCTAGATTTTTTTAATAGACATTCTTTTTATCGGGTAAAGATATCCAGTTATTATCCTAATTTAGGAAATGATTTTGAATCACCAACAAGGATTGTTGTTTCAGTAAACTGATTCTCCAAGTACAGCACATTCACAGAAAGGAGAGGGTGACATGAATGCACTATTGAGTAGTTTTTCGGAGGTGAGCACACCAGGCATGTTCAGGAAACATCTAGCTAGACCAGAGCGAGTAGTGCTGCTTCAAGCTTCCATATGCCTTTTTTTTGAAGAATCTATGCATACGTTTCTGTGATGTTCCAACCTAGGAATGAAATTACTTGCATATAACGTGAACTTGCTGAACTACAGAGAGTTCTTCCAAATATCTCCCAAAGTGGTCACATCAGAACCACTCATCGTGCATGAGTTCCCTTCCCTCTACGTCTTTGTCTGGACCTGCTGCTGCCCATTCTTTGTGTTTGGGGCACTCTGGTGGACACGTGCTGGCATTGAATGACACCTTTAATTTGCATCCCTCTCATGACTAACAAACTACAGCAGATTCCCTCATGAATTATTAACCTTTTGTTTTGTTTTGGTACTGGAGATTGAACCCGGGTATGTTCTACCTCTGAGCTACACCCCAGCCCAGGGTCTACTGGGTTGCTAAGGGTCTCATTCTCTTGCTGAAGATGTCCTTCAATCTGCCATCCTCCTGTCTCAACCTCCCAAGTCCTGGAATTATAGGCGTGTGTCATTGCAATTACTGACCATTTGAATGTTCACTTTTATGAAGTGTCTCTTCAAATCCTTGGGCTTCAGCTGCCCGCCTTTCTGGGATGTATTCATGCATGTTTTAAATACATGTTAGCTGCAAGCCTGTTTGTTTGTTGCATGCATTGCATGTGCTACACGTTTTACAGGAATTTTCCCCCACTCTGCATCTTGTATGTCACCTGCATCGGTGTGTCTTCTGATGACATGTGCTCCTAATTTTAACATGCTCAAACATATTTGATCTCTCGCCTTTCTGCTTAGCAATTTTAATGTCAAGCTTAAGTTTTTAACCTACTCAAAGACCACATGGATATTCTCCTGTTTCCCAAACAACCTATCTTACCTGTGATGCTTTGCACTAAAATCCATCTTTAATTGATGTTTGAATATGGGATGAAATAGTATCATGGGCCTCACTTGGCTTCTCGCAATTGTGGACATACAATAGACCGAGCACCGTGGATTTGAAAGGACCGTCCCTTTTCTACCAGGCTGCCTTATCACTTTAACGTCAGATGATTATAGAGGTGTGGAGTTTCTGTCTCTGGGCTCTCATTTTGTCTCCATTGCTCTATGTGTCCATGCTTGAGCTAGTGCCCTACCAATGCTGCCATCTGATTGTTTTATAATGGAGTCTCACATGCAGTAATGCAAATGATACACTTTTCCAGATAACCTTCAGGTGCAACTTATCAATTTCTACTCATGCACTAATATTCTCCTGGGATTTCAATTGGGATTGCATTAAATCTACTGATTAAGTAAAGAAAAAATATGAAATTTACATTATTGAGTGTTTCACTGAAACATAGATGTTTCTCTAGGTAGGACTTTACTTTTTTAAAAAAAAAATTATAATACTTCTGAAAGTGTGGCAAAGAACTGTTTTGTTATTTCTAATCTGACATGTTTGTAAGAGAAAATTAAATATTGTGATAGTGTCCAAATTGCCATAAAAGTTTCTAGATGCCTATACTAAAACTGTTATCTCGCCATAAACTGGTAAAAAGATTCCACCATCTGTGCTTTGTGTACCACTCATGTAAAGGTTTTGTATGTGCTTAATTAGATTAATTACTAGATATTTGAACTTGTTATATTCTACTATAAGTCTTCATTTAAAATTATTTTTATGTTTATTTATTTATGATGTGTCAATATATATTCATTTTGTTATTTATATCAGCATTATTAAAATATTTATTATTTCGAATAGTTTAGAATCTTTTGAATTTCCAAATACACAATTCTGTTATTCAAAACAATGGTTTCACATCATTTTTTTAAGTTCATGTGGACTTTACCACTTTATTTTTTTTTTTCTTGTCTTATTGCTCTGGCTAGGACTGCTATGACAAATCTGAACAGATGTAACAGCAGGACCGTCTTCCTACTCTCTGCTTTAATTTCAGTGGGGCAGTTGGGCATTCTTTTCTTTTTTTCTCTTTCATCTTTTCCTTTGCTTTCTTATGAATCAGTGTGAAAAATATTCTGCATCTATTCAAATAATTAGATGAGTTTTCTTGATGAAGTACACCTTTCCAGAATATATAATAAATACATTCATAATAGCATGTTTTTATTTTGGTTTATTTATGACTTGTTTTATGTTTTATTCTGTTGTCATATCAGATTTATCTGGTTACTATCTGGAAGAAAATTTTTTCTTTTCTTCTCAGTCCTTGTACATACTCAAATTTTAGGTCTTTTATTATACAAAGCATATTTATGGATTTTTGCTATTTAACTAATTTAAATTTTTTTGACCTAACTAAAATCAGTTTACTTACTTTTATAATTCTTTTAAAATTTTTAATACATATTTGAGCTTCTGAAGGATTATACTTTGATTTACCTTTGTATACTGTTTTTAATTTTTCTTCTCCTTTTTAAAATTAATATAAGTGTTTTTCCCAATAGGATACAGACTTCCACAAGCTCTGAAATCCAATATTGCAACTGTGATAAACCCCTGTAATGCTGGTAGCATCTACCCCTCTAATTCTGGGTTGCTAAGGATATATATACATATATATATGTATATATATATGTGTGTGTGTGTATACATATATATATATATATATATGTATATATATATATTTTTTTCCTTTCTCTGGTCTCTGTTCTCTTGAACAACAACAACAACAAATTCTCTTAGTTCTCTACTGAATAACAAAACTTCCCAAGATATCTGATTGTCTTCATTTTCGATACCTCTTTCCACGTCTCCTTCTGTTATTTAAACAGTCTTACCCGGACTATTTCCATCTCCGTTCTTTATGGACAAATCTTCTGAGGCTTCCAATGCCTAAGAGAGAATGTTAGCATGCCCTTGGGGGCAAAGGACTATTGATACAAAAACTGTATTTTCTAAAGTTCAGGTAATTTCAATGCCTTGAAAACACATCATCATCGTATGCATTTGTATATTATAATAAAATTAAAGAATAAAAAGGATAAAGAGAGCCAGGTGTGATGGTGCATGCTTGTAATCCCAGTACTTGGGAGGCTGAGACAGGAGGATCCGGGTTTGCGGCCAGCCTCCGCTACTTAGTGAGGCCCTCTGCAACTTAGTGAGACCCTGTTTCAAAATAAAAGAATAAAAATTAGCCCTGGGGGTGTAGCGCGGAGGTAGAATGCCCCTGGGTTCTGTCCCCAGCACCTCAAAATAAAAAAGAGAGAGAGAGAGAGACTTTGTTTCCTGCAAAGGAGCACAATACTGATCAATTACCAACAGTAACTCTGGATGCAAGAAACATATTTATTAGGTGAATTTTAATTTCTTTGTTCTCACATGTCTACTCTCAGCGCCCTGCATAGTTGATACTGCTGTTGTTTTTCTTTCCTTCTTTCTTATTTGAAATCGCCATTCTCCTCTGGTGCTGTGTCCCTGTCTTTTAGCTCACAGCTCACACCGCCCTGGGAAGGCCGGGCAGGGGATGGGCAGTGGGTGACCTTCCCAGCTGGGAGCCATCCACCTACCGCTGCTAAGTGCTCCTCGGCCAGGAGCCAGGACAGACACCTGTGGAGGACAACTGTCCACTCTTCTACAGACCTGGATGTCAGCTGCTTCCGCTTGCTTTTCAGCTTCTCCCAGGAGACAGCTTCAGCACTGCCCTGAGCACCTCTGACCCGTGTTCCCAGGTGCAGCAGGTACTGCAGCCATCACTGCTAGTCCTGAGCCAGCTCTGGGGAGGGGGTGCAGGGCCCCCACCCAGCTCCTGGCCAGGGTTCCCCAGGCTGATGAGCCAGCGGGGCCCTCGCAGTTTGTCCCATCCTCTGGCCTGTTCCTGTGGGGATGATACTGGGTGCGGGGGCCAGTCCTGTTGCTCAGGGAACCTGCGGGGCGATGCTGAGTCCCAGGCGCTCTGCTGCCTGCCCGTTGGCCTGGAGAGGCCTCCCTGTGCACGCACTGTGTCCTCTCCCGGATGCTGACACTCTCCAGGATCTCGGTGTCTGGCTGTTCGGTCTCATACCTTGATCTGGCGTCCTTTACGTCTTCTCATTTAGGCTTTGCCTCCTCTTTATTATTTTAGATTAAGATCTCTATAAAAATTAATATAAAAGCTGGGCATGGTGGAGCACGCTTGTAATTCCAGGACTTGGGAGGCTGAGACAGGTTTGCGGCCAGCCTCAGCCATTTAGTGAGGTCTTCTGCAAGTTAGTGAGACCCTGTTTTAAAATAAAAGAAAAAACTAGGGCTGGGGGTGTAGCTCACAGGTAGAATGCCCCTGGGTTCCATCCCGAGGACCACACACACAAAAATAATATAAATATATATATATATATTTGCAGTACTGGGGATTGAACTCAGTGGCATTCTACCTCCGAGCTACATCCCCAGCCCTATTTTTTATTCTTTATTTTGAAACACTAAGTTGCAGAGTGCCTCACTAGGTAGCTGAGGCTGGCCGCAAACCCGGATCCTCTGGTCTCAGTCTCCCGAATGCTGGGATTACAAGCGTGCGCCATCACGACTGACTTAAAATATTTTCTTTTAAAACTAGAAACACTGAGTCCAGTCTAGGGAGTACAGGAGAGGCAGCCAGTTGTGGGGAGCTGAGCAGACACGCACAAGCAGGAGGGCAGCGACTCTGAGCTCTGAAGACCGTGGAGGCCTCCGCTGGAGACCGGGCTCTGACACCAGCTATTTCAGGTCTGCACTTGTGGGCACACTTTTGGTGTCTCAGGACATCAATTGCCTTCCATATAAAGTGAAACTTTGGAGTGGACATTTTAAAGTTATAATCTTTTTTTTTTTCAGTACTGGGGATTGAACTCAGGGACATTCTACCTCCAAGCTACACCCCCAGCCCTATTTCTGATTCTCCATTTTGAAACAGGGTCTCCCTAAACTGCAGAGGGCCTCACTAAGTAGCTGAGGCTGTCCTTGAACCTTCGATCCTCCTGTCTCAGCCTCCCAAGTACTGAGATCACAAGCGTGCGCCACCATGCCCGGCTTAAAATTATAATCTTCAAATGTCAAAGCATGTGAATGTCCTTATAACTGAGAATGTCTAAGTGGGCGGAAGCAGCCTTGGTTTACAGGGAATGCCCACCCACCTCTCAGGGACATCATTGGAGTCCAGTGATCGCAGAAGGCGTGGGTCAGGCAGGTGGTGGAGTCTAATTCTACTGTCTCGGAGCTCAGCCCCAGGCTCCGCAGCCCAGCTGGAGTGCAGGTGAGTTCTCATCCTCTAAGCCTCGCTCCTGTGGAATGGGCGCAGGAGCTGCTTGGGAACCCCGAGATGATGCGGGAACAGCCCGTAGGTGCTGTGGGCTCCATAATCACCACCTCTCGCCTTCAAACTTTTGCAGCTGGTTTTATACCTCTTTGGGGGCCAGTTAGGAAAACGTGTCATTTCATGACTATAAAATTTTACAATCTACCAACTGCACAAGCATTGATTCTCTATAATAAAGAGACAAGCCTTCCCAAATGGTGTGTTAGGATCAGGGAGTCAGGGGTCTCCGGGCCCCAGCCCTGGACCCTCGTGACAGGTGCACCGTTCACGGGCGTCTGAGTGGTGAGAGGACCCGGCCAGAAGATTGGATGATTGCAAGATTGCAGGGTGAGGATAAGGACGAGACGCTGGAACCCGGGAATGCCCAAAAAACCATGAATTCATGGCAGTCAATGATTGTTCAATACGCACATGAATCTAAACACGACATTGAACCTCACAAATCTGTACAAATACGATGTGTCAATCAAAAAATAAAATGGGTAAAAAAATGAATGGGAGAAGACAGAACCCATTCATTCATTCACTCACTCACTCATTCATTCATTCACTCATCCATCGGTTCAACAAGATCTGGTAACTCTTGTTTGCCGGGTTCTGTTGTAAACCCTGGACAGAGCATGCAAAGGCAGAGATGCCTGCTCTGCTTCCCAGGAGCTGAGTCCTGGCGTTCGCATCTAACTCACGTGTATATTTGTGGGTTTTATTTATTTATGAGCTACTTTATTCATAGGTATTCATTTCACAAATAATTTATCGAGCTGCTACTGTGTGACAGGCAGCTGCAGGCAGGAGAGTGACGAGAGCAGAGCTGTTGATCGCAGGGATCACGTTTTGTTGGGGTGCATTAGTCAGCACTTGTGCAGCCGTCATCCAAAGCTCTGACCACGGAATTTAGAGGAAGGAAGACTAATTGCTCACCATTTTTCTTGGAGATCCTGGGGTTCCGTGGATGTGAGGAGGGACTGCGAGTCTCAGAGCATGGCGGTAGCCTGAAGAGGAGAGGGAGAGAGAGAGGGAGAGAGAGAGAGAGAGGGAGAGCATAGGCTTTGATCCTCACACCAGGGACGCCGGAAGCAAGAGAGCTCAGGGGGCAGGGAGGAACTATATATAATCGGCAAGAATGAAGCCCAGGGACCCGCCCTCTGCAGCCACGGCCTGCTGGCCTGGACCACCATGCTGATGCATCCATTATGATGGATTTATCAACTGCTGAGACTGCAACCAACCTCACTTCCAACATAACATGGGGGTTTGTTACATTTTACAACAGCTCTTAAAGAGATGCACAACCCGATTCATGGTGCCAGGGGCCAGAAAGAGAGAAGAGAAGAGGGGTGGAGATGCGCCAGGGGCCCGGACGCCGCCAAGCTATGGGCAGGACAGGCCTCATGAGAGCATGACCTACAGGAGACACCTAAAGGGTATGAGGAAGCATCCTGGCTGGGCCTGAGAAATGATTGTGGGGCAGAGGGAGCAGCAAGGTCCCAGACCCTGGGGTGGGAGCGCACAGGGAGTCAGCAAGGTGGGGGAGAGAGAGCATGAAGATTCCCACACAGTCAGTCAACAAACTCACTGCACACCTATTAAGTGTCTTGGCAGTCACTGGGGAGCTCACGGTCTCGTGTGTGAGAGGGGAGTTAAAAGGGTGGCTGGGTGTCCCGTATTCCTCCGCCCTTCTCTTCCCCTCTAGTAATAGCTGATTCTATCTGCCAGGGCCGTGGGCTTGTCTTAGATACGCTATTCCAACTTATCTTCTCCCAAATCTTGAGAGAGCATTAAACCCAGGTCCACTTTCCAGATGAAGATACCGAGGTTCCGCGAGGTTAAGTAGCCCAAGGTGGGGCCGGGACACAGACCCAGGACTGAACGAGAGGGTGGGGATGCCAGATGCACCTGCTCCTGAAATGTCCCTCCACAGGTCCCAGCGGGGTGGCCCTGGGCAAACTCTGCCACCTCTCCGGGTCTCTGTCTTTATACGCAACAGAGCAGACTGGTTTGAGGAACCGTGGAGTCGGTTTGTGCTGAGAGCAGAAGACCATGCCTCCCACACGGAAGGTGATCCTGTCCGGCTTCTGAGACAGAAGAGGTCATTCTGGAACTTCTGCACTCAGGGAGACAAGTCTCTGTGGGTGCGTCTCTGCAACTAGAGCAAAGGTCCGGAGCTGCAGAGCAGTCCCAGCCCCTGCCATTTTCCTAGGACTGGAAGGAGGGAGGGAGGGTCTGCAAGCCTTTGCCCCCGGGGTCTTGCAAGCCAGGCTTTCCCAGGACACCTTGCAAAGGGCGCTGCTACTCAGCTCAGCTGGAGAGGGGGCGGCTTGTCACGTGACTTTAATGTATTGTCATGACTACTAGACAAAAAAAAAATCACTCAAGTCTGTGTTCATTTCTTAGGAAAAAGTTAAGTTATTAAATATCAGTTGAAGCCGGGTGTGGTGGCGCACCCTTGTAATCCCAGCATTCGGGAGGCTGAGACCGGAGGATCCGAGTTCGCAGCCAGCCTCAGCTACCTAGTGAGGCCCTCCGCAACTTAGTGAGACCTGGTTTCAAAATAAAGAATAAAAAATAGGGCTGGGGGTGTAGCTCGAAGGTAGAATGCCCCTGAGTTCAATCCCCAGTACCACACACACACACACACACACACACACACACACACACACACACAATATCAGTTGATTTGTATAGGATTTCAAGAAAATCATCAGGTAAGCAACAGGCATGGATACGGCCCAGACTGTGAAGCTGTGCAAGGTTCCCCGAGGACGGGGGCCCCCACGGACGGACAGGGAGCCTCCCTCTGAGGGTTCTCGGAGTCGGGAGACTGTTCTGAAATGGCAGTGGCCGGGGGGAGGGTCAAAGGCAGCTAGATCTTGGGCTTGGAGGTCAGGGACATTGCCCTCCTGTGTGTCCTCTTCAGGACAGCGGGGAAACTGAGGAAAGGGTTTGGGGTTCAGCTTGGGGCACACAGAGCAGTTAGCAGCTGTCACAGCCCAGCGGAAAGATCCAGAAGGTGGCAGCGATGTGGCCCTGAGTGCAGGTGGGGACGCTGGGCCAAGCAGTCAGGGCTCATGGGCCCTCGGTGGGGACACAGCGGGGGAAGGCGACCTTCAAACAGGAAAGAGAAGAGGCCGCGGACAGGTGTTCCGCCAGCTTGGCGTGCAGGAGAGGCAGCGGGGGAAGCAGCCACTGGCGACAGAGCAGACCTGAGGAGGAGGAGGTGGGGACACGGTCCCCCTGTGTGTGGGGGATGGCTACACACTGGGATGGGAGGTAGACCATCAAACAGAGTCGGCTTTCTGGAAGCTTCCTCGTGAACAGAAGCTGCCTGGTGCGGTGGGGGCGTGGGAGCGGGTCTCGGCTTGCTTCCTTTTTGGTTTTCCTCTCAGTGGCCTCTGGGACGCACTGGCTACTGGAGAGGACACTGCCAGAGGGAGGACTTGGCGTCAGATCACAGGGATCACAGCTAGGAGGAGCACAGGGATGCCTGGGAGTGAGGCGCTGGGGTTCACTGGCTTTCCCGGGCTCAGTGACCCTTCAAACCCCAGCTAGGTGTCCAGTTGATTAGAAGCTTTCCTGCACTTACCTTCATGCTAGGGTTAGAATACGACCGTCCCCACCTACAGGGCACTGCCGGGAAGCAGAGACCAGGAGCCTCGTCACCCTCATTAAGCCGGATGACAAGTGAGGGGCTGATCAGAATCCGGGGTGAAGAGTTCCCTCACCTGGCCTGCCCTCGCTGGCCTCGGAGAAAGGAGGCCGAGAACCAGACCCTCCGGGGGTCTCTGCCTCCAGGTGGTGCTGACGTGCAGAGGTGCTCTGGGGTCCACGGGAGAGGCGTCCCTCCCCACCTGCCTCCCTCCCCCCCTTCCTTCTGGCTCTCCCTCCTCTACTGTTGCCTATTCATGAATTAAGGTATTACTCTGGTACCAAACCCAACAGTCAGTAATCATCATAAACAAAGGGCAGCCTGGGGTGCCTGGGGGAGGGGAGACCCTGGGATGCTTCTGCCCCCCAAGAGGTGGCTTTAGTGAGCTCAGCGTGGGGGAAGCCTTCCCAGACCAGGAGGAGCAGGTGTCTGCAGGGATTGTTATGCAAATGAGCGAGGGAGACATAGGTCTTACTTACTCGGGAAAGAAAAGGGTCCTGGGCCCACCCAGCTTCCTTCATCAGACTTGAACCAGACACTTTACAAAAGGTGAAATGTGGGTTTAATCACCATGTGGAAAATGTCACCAGCCCTCTGGTGTGCATCTGGAGGGTCCAGAGCTCCCCCATTGAAATGGGAGGGCTGGGCACCCCATCCGAGGAGGCAAAGGCTCACATTCAAAGACGAAACTGAACTTTCACGGAAAGCCTCCCGCGTGAAATACCCAGGAAAAATGACAGGAGGAGAATAAATCTTAAAAGACTGTCGTCATCCTGACTCCTCCTCCGGCGGGGTGCTTCCAGGCCAAGCGCTTTGCTAATCTCTGCAATCAGCCCTCCCTGGCTGCCAGCTGCAGTTCCGCAGTTCACGGCCACCCAGCGAGGCAGGCCGACCTCTGGTTCCCCTCTCCTTGCTGAGAGTCAGGTCAAGGGGCCGCTGAGGAAGCACCCGCAGCCCCTGGCATTAGTAGCAGGCGGTCCTCATCGCCATTGCTCTCTGTCTTTGGTCATTAATTATCAAATCCCTTTCATCCAGGAGCATTTGCTAAGCACCTCTGCGGCTCCCAGAAGTCTGCAGAGAGCTAGAGGGCGAGGGAGAGGCCAGGCTGGGGTCTCTGACGCGTCACAGGTCACAGATGTGGTCTCCCCTGAGCGGGAGGAGAGTGCTAAGGGGCACCCAGGGGCCCTGCAGGGCCTTGGAGCACTGCCTGGGGATGCCGGCGGGCCCCTCTTTGGCTCAGGGAGGAGGGATGGGCAGACTCTCTGAACCTCTTCTGAACCTCCAAACTGGTGTGTGTCGGGCCCGGGCCAGATGCAAGGAGGGGCCCGGAGGGGATCCCGCTCGCAAAATGGCAGCCTGCCAGGCCCAGAAGCAACTGCCCGAGGGTCAGAGGAAGGCTTTTTGAGCTAGACATAAATTATAGAGTGCAGATAAGTTAGTTCTGGGTGGGAGGACTGAAAGACATTTGTAAAAGACTTGACATTTCGGCTCGCTCTTAAAAACAGCTAATGTTTCAGCAGGTGGGCACGCAGGCAAGCGTCCCACGTAGAGAGACCACCATCTAGGAGGGCACCCTGGCTGTGACGGACAGGCTTGGATTGGGTCAAAGGACCCAGTGGAGGTGGAGCAGGATAGGGTGGGGGTGGCCAGATCCAGAGACCCTAGGGCCAAGTGGGGGCTGGGGCTCACCTCCTGGGCAAAGGGCTCAATTGGCTGTCTTAAAGGAGAGCAGGCCTTTGGACCGAAGAGAGATGGGAGTAGGAATGTCAGCTCAGAGGCCTCAGACGGGGATCCTGCAGGTGTACAGAGTCCAGACACCAGTGTTGTAACTGGTCTGGCTGGGAGACAGCTTGTTGTTCCTGGAGCCAGGTGGGAATTGGAAAGTGCCTGGAGGGGGAAGAAAGCCAGGACTGGAGGCAGCAGGTGCAGGGTCAAGGCCAAGGGGCCAGGGTCAAGGCCATGGGGCATGGAACCAGCGACTTCCCTTGGATTTATTTTTTTCCAAAAGTAATTAGGTAGCAGAGAGCCTTTAATGGATTTTTTTAAAAAAATAATGCTTATTGCTGGATATGATATTTATCTGTTATGACTACATAGGAATGTGTGATAGGAAAAAAAAACAACAACAGCAAAACACCAATCCTAGCTCTAACTAGCCCCTGCAGAAGTGGAGCTGTTCATCAGGATTCTCTCTGCCCAGATCCCGCTGGACTGGAATGTGCAAGGAGGGCCAGGGCAGGGTGCGGGCTGTCTTGCTCTGAACAGCAGAAGAAGAATTCGAATGTTCTCACAGGGATCAGGAAGTGACCGGCTGGGCAGGAAGAATAGGGCGGTGAGAAGCGAGGAGGGTGAGGCCCAGAGCCCCCGGGGCTGCTGCGCGTGCTCCAGTCTTCCTGCTGCGCCGTGCTCCAGTCTTCCTGCTGCACCGAGCTCCAGTCTTCCTGCTGTGCTGTGCTCCAGTCTTCCTGCTGCGCCGTGCTCCAGTCTTCCTGCTGCACCGTGCTCCAGTCTTCCTGCTGTGCTGTGCTCCAGTCTTCCTGCTGCGCCGTGCTCCAGTCTTCCTGCTGCACCGTGCTCCAGTCTTCCTGCTGTGCTGTGCTCCAGCCTTCTTTCGGTTAGTTGACTCCTGCAGCGCTGTGCCGGTGGCTTTTTGAGTCATGATTAGGGAACACCAGAATGAAGGACAGACTTGGATTCAAGAACCCAGAACAAAGAGAACCAGGAAGCTGGGTGTGGTGGCTCCCGATTGTAATCCCAGAACTTGGGAGGCTGAGACAGGAGAATCGCAGGTTCAAGGCCAGCCTGGGCAATTTCCCAAGACCTCATTGCAAAATAAATAAATGAAAAAGGGCTGAGGGTATATCTCGGAGATAGAGTGTCCTTGGGTTCAACCCACAAAACAAAACGAGACCAGGAGAGAAGCAGCCCTGAAGGAGGTGACACTTGTGGTGGGGGATCTTAGGTATTTGAGAATTCCTGGAACCCAGTGTGAGCTCACAAGAACAGCTCTCTGCAGCATGGGGGTGACAGGAAGGACCTGGTTAGCGCACAGGTTGCAAGAGAAAACAAAAACTTGACCACAGCTAAGTGGACTGTTTTAGAGATAATATTTCCACATACAATTCGGTGAATTGTATTCCCTAAATACAATTCCTCTGATCGATATTCTCATCCCTGTTTTTATTTATTTATTTACTTATCTATCTATCTATCTACTTACTTAGTTATTTTTTTCTTTGAAGCAGAGTCTGGTTAAGTTGCTGTATCCTAAAACCTCCCTGCCATCGTCTTGTCTCAGCCTCCCAAGTCCTGGAGTGCCCCAGGACACCAGACTTGCCATTGACATTTAAATTAGAGTACATAGAAAGTCCAAAAGAACAAACAGATGTATGTTGTCTCTTATATATGGAAGTCAGAGAGATATTCGGCAAAAAGGGCAACATCAGATAATTAAGCAGAAACTCCAGGGGAATGAGCAAGGCTGATTAGGAAAGAGGGGTGGATGAAATAATGAATAATGCAATAGTAGAAATAATGCTATGAACATATACAAAATCACTAATTCCAATCTCAAAGACTTGTGGGGTGAAGGTGAGGGGGGAACGGGTGGGGGGCGCAACAAGAGTTGGGTTCACTTATTTTTCTAACATTCTGTATCCCATTGTGATGTAAAATTACAATGCACTCAGTAAAAAAAATAAAAATAAAAATAAAAAAATTGTTTTTTCTTGCCCAAAACTGCCCTCACTAGAACCTCCAGTAAAGTATGTGGTACAAACAGTGAGGGAAGCAATCACTGTCTCGTTCACAATATTAAGGGAAATTGTTGTGGGTATTTTTTTTTTCCACTAAGTACAATGCTTGCTGCGAAATTTTCATCCATGTCTTTTATCAGGATAAAGGAGCTTCCTTCTGCTCACAGTGTCCTGAATACTTTTATCATGAAAGTGTGTTGGAAATTGTCAAATGCTTTTTCTTTACTGAGGTGCTTTGTGGTTTTTCTCTTTCTGTATTGATGTGGTATGTATTACGTTGATTTTCCCATGTTTAATCCACATTGAAATCCTACTTGGTCATGGTATAAAATTCTTTTTTCTATATTGCTGAATTAGATTTACTAGTATTTGCTGCAGTTTTTTTTTTTTAATATCTGTGTCTGGCTTATTTATGTAGGTGGCTTAAAGTCTCTGTCCTGTGTACCCCAGAGTCCAGGCTCCTGAGAGATAATTGTTCCTCACTCACTCCTCCACACCCCCATATTGCTCATGCTTTCCTGTTTCTTTGTGTACTTCACAGGTTTTTTTTTTTTTTTCCTGAATACTGTACATTTAAATGAGGTAGTGTAACAACTCCAGACACCAGGTTGCCCCTTATTCCCCAGGTGTTTGCACTGGTCCTGCTGTATGTTTGTTTCTGCACCATCTACTTTCTGTGCTGTGTGTGACCACTTCAGTCTTTCTGTAGTTGTTGGCTAAGGACTGGACATAGACTTCCTTTTGTGCCCCCATCCAGCACACCTCCCCGCCTCCTCTGAGAAGCTCTGTGTGTCTCTGGGGCACGTGCTCAACGCTCTGGCAGGCAGCTTCCAACTCTGCCTTAGCCTTCACTTCCTGTTTGCCCAGCACCTGTAGGTCAGTCAAATCTTTCCTAGAAGGGTGCAAAACCCTGAATATACATGTGGCCATCTAGGTTCCAGGAATATTTCAAAGTTTTTCTATGCTTCCTTTGTGGGTCTCCCTCCTCCAGTTTCCCTTTATGACATCCAATCAGTCTCTTGTTTTCTCCGTCTGGTCTTACTGACTCAGTAATGTTGAACAATTGCCGCTGATTGTTTGACAAACACCCTGGGTATACAGTTGTTTTCTCATAGCGTGAGCTCTGAGTTGAGATAAGGCAATCCCCTAGATGGTTTTAAGTAAACTGCCAGAATGTCCAAGAGCGATGATTCTCTGGGATTGGCGCTTTCTGGGAAGCCCTTAGCTTATGCTGTTCTCCATCCTGCTCCAGGCTGCTGGCTTTCACACGGCTGCAGTTCTGAGCCTGCTTATGCCTGCCATGTGTGGAGACAGATTTTAGGTCAAGTTCACTGAATCACAGTGTGCCCAGACATTCAGTCCGGCACCACTCTGGGTGTGGCTATGAGAGCATTTCTGGCTAAGAAGAACATCCGGATGAGTGGACCGAGTACAGCAGGTGTCCTCCCAGTGTGGAAGAATGAACGCTTGTCTGCACTGAGCTGAGACATCCGTCTTTCCTTGCATCTGTACTCCAGCTCAAACACTGGCTCTCCTTGAGCCTTGAACCTGAGGACTTTCACACTGGAGCTTACACTGTTGGCTCACCTGGGTCTCCAGCTTGACAACTACAGATCTTTAGCTTTCTCAGCCTCCATACCCTGTGAGCCAATTTCTGATAGTTGCAAGGAAGATGGAGCTAGTCAGGTTGTAGTTTCTGCTTTTCTGGAAATCCTCGATCAATACCTCAACATGGAGGAGGGGCTCCCAGTGGTTCCTCCCCAGCAGCTTTTGGCTGTGACCGGCCAGTGACCCTGTCATTTTGGCTCTGCGGGCCGGGTGTCCTTCACCCCCACTCCTGGACATGGCTGTCACAGTGTGAAAGCGGGCCACAGGTAACCAGTCCAGGCACAGATGTGGCTCTCTTCCAGTGGCATTTATTTGCAGATACTGAAGTCTGAATTTCCTATCATCAGGACGGATCTGGAAATACCACCTGTTACTTTACCCTTTTAAAAACATGAGAGGAGCCGGGCGTGGTGGCGCACGCTTGTAATCCCAGCATTTGGGAGGCTGAGACCGGAGGATCTGGGTTCGCGGCCAGCCTCAGCTACCTAGTGAGGCACTCCGCAACTTAGTGAGACCCGGTTTCAAAATAAAGAATAAAAAATAGGGCTAGGGGTGTAGCTCAGAGGTAGAATGCCCCTGAATTCAATCCCCAGTACCGCAAAAAAACAAAACAAACAAACAAACAAAAAAACATGAGAGAACATCTCTTACTTGGACCGTACAGAAACCGACAGCAGGCCACACTGGGTCACCGTTTGTTGATCTTGATGTCTGCCTCACAAGATCTGTGTAAAAACGCGAAGATTCAGCTAACGTGCCCGCTATTATTTATTGAGGTATTATTGGGATTTGAGTGACCTGGACTTGGAGAGGGACAGGGGTGGATGAGATATGGGACCTCAACCCGATGTCCTGCGCACCGGCTCATCAGGTGCTCTAGTTATAGCAAGGGGGCATTGTGAAGACCAGACGGCCCAGCACAGGCAGGGGAAGGAGGCCCAGGTCCACTGGGGACTTCGGAAGTGTGCAAAGGGCTTTGAGAACGCCCAGTGATCAGGTTCCCGATTGCAGTGGTGACAGGGACATAACACAGGACGGGCCACTGTGCTGCGCTGCTGTGGTGGACACTTCTCAGGAAGATATATCTTTCAGGCCGTGAGACTTTCCACGGATGCCCCCGCCAGGTCTAAGCGGGCTGAAAGGAGGCTTCACGGAGTCCCAGCTCTGTCACCGAGAGCTGGCAGAGCAGCCTGGAGGAGAGGCGGTGGCGGTCAGGCAGGGCAGCGCCGCCAGGAGCTCGGCACCGGCTGTTGATTAATGGATCGATGTCAAGCCAAAGGCGGGCCCCCTCGGCGTGCCCTGTCCTCGCCTCAGCCCTGTCCAGCGATTCTGCAAAGGCCTAATGGGCCCGCTTGTCAAATTTGCAGATCAAAGCTCAGGGGTGGCTGATGTGGTGGAAGAAATACTCGAGATACAAAACCCTCTTGACAAGCTGGCACAATGGACCGCAGTGCACAAGATGGGATTTAGCCAGGCTGAGAGCGAGGGCCTCCTCACGGGCCCGTTAACACGAGTTGGCCACCAGCCTGCAGCTCAGATGGCTGCTCCGCTCATGCAGTGCGGGCCCGTGGCGAGCGGCAGACTCCACCTTGTTGCCCTGTAAGGTGTAGAGGATGTCCCCTGCCTGGGACCCCAGCCCCCTGCAGAGGGGCAGGCCCAGGAGAGGGCGAGGGCGTCTGCTCTCTGCAGGATCACCGCCACGTTCCGTTGGTGCTGACCGTGAGGGATGTGTCCAGGACAGCGTCCAGGTCACCGGACCGTGTACACATGGGGAACAGGTGGCTTGGGATCTGAGCGAGGCATCAGGCAGGCGGCCCCGGAGCCCCCCGGGCAGAGGTGACAGCTAGGACGACTTTGGGCTGAATTTAAGCACAGCTTTTCTGACAAGATCTGTCAACCATGGTGTAAGCCGCCTTCTGGGGACATGGGCCCTGATGTTAGCAGTGACGGGCAGAGACCGGGCAGCCATCTGCCAGGGGCTCCCCAGGGACCCCTCCCTGGCAGACGGAGAGACAGCAAGCTGCTGTCCAAACCTCATTTTACAGATGGGAAGGCTGAGGCCTGAGGGGCCGGAGCGCCGGGGAGCAGCCCAGGACGGCGGCCGCACCCTGGCTGGATCCCAGGTTCTCTGAGGTCTTTGGAATCTTGCTCTGGAAATTCTTGTCTCGAAGCGGAAGTGAGGTGTATATAACATGTGCGACAGAGCCAGGGCATGTGTGGGTCGGGGTCTGGGAGGGGGGAGGGGTGAAAGGTGAGGTCCCAGTGAGAGCCAGGACTGTGAGGTCAGGTGCAGACACACAGGGGCCCTCCTGTGTGACCCTCAGCCGGCGCGTCCCTGGCTTGGACAGAACACGGGCGCCGCACTGCCACTTCATCTCAAGTAAGGGGACAGCAGGAACAGGGCAGGACGGGGCCGCTCTCCAGGGATAGAATTTGAGGGGGGCACAGAGCTTCGGCCACCTCCGTGGGAGGCCAGCCTGGAGGCCCAGAGCCACCAAGGGCCCCCTGAGCTCCTGGCTAAGTTCTGCATCTGGTTTGTGGCTCTTCTTTGTTAAGGGGGGGGGGGTAGACCCTTGCCAACTGTGCTCTGGAATCATATGGCTCTCCCTAGGGTGCAGGGGACCCAGGATCAAGACTTGGGTACACATGCTGGAAAACTCAATGGATGGGCAAGAGATCGGGAACGAGGAGGGGGGGAGGGGAAGGAAAGGCGGAAGAGGAGGGAGAGAGGGGGAGGGGAGGGGAAGAGACTGGATCAGGGTGTGCCAGGAGGAAGAGCTTGGACTGACATGGCCGCCAGGAAGGAGCAGGTGAACCTGCCTGCCTCCCGGGAGCATCCCTGGACCACCAGAGCAGAATCAGCAGCTAAGGAAGGGGAACAGGGGAGCATTTGTTCCTTAGAGCTTAAACTTAACAAGAGTAAGGAGAATCCACCTGGGTTTTCATTTTCTTTGGAAACCTAATAATCAACAGGAAGGATTCCTAGTAGTCCAAGGAGGGCAGGATCCACCTTGCTCTCATAACTCATCGGATGGCCCCCGGCACCTGCAGAGGCATGAAGGCTGGGCCGCCATCCACAGGGCGTGGAGGCTGGTCCGCCCGTGCGGGAGCAGATGGATAGCGTGTGTCCCGTCCTTTGCCGTTCAGCTCCGTGATGCCCTGTCAGGCCCGGTGTTGGGGCTGTCTGCGTACAGAGCTAAGGAGCAGATATGGGCTCCAGCAGACACCCCAGGGGCCGCCCTGTGAAGCATCCTGCCTGCAGGTCTCCAGTCCCTGGTGGGGCGGCCTGCAGGACTCAGAGCTGCTCCCTTGTCTCAGCCTGCAGCTGCATCAGAGGGTCAGCAGGCCTCCTCAGGGGTGCTGGTTGGCTTCAGTTCCGGGACAAGGAGCTGGCTCCAGGCAGCCCAAGAGTCTGGAGGCCTGGGCGGAAGGCACCACCGCACCCGGGTTGTGTCTAAACAGGTCAGCCCTACTGGGCCCTTCTGCTTGCTGTCCCGGGACTAAACCCTGGAGAGGCACGGGCCATTGGCCGAGCATCCCCACCCTCCAAGCCCATCTCCCCCTATGAGAGAGATGTTCTAGTATTATTATTACCTCCTCCTCCCCAAAAGAGAGAATCTTCAAAGCTGTTTGCAGCAAGTGCTAAGAGAAGGGAGAGACCGAGAAGGCAAGAGGCTTGTCCCTGGGGGAGCAGGGCCATGTCCTGCAGGGAAGCTGAGCAGCTGGAGGTGGGGGCTCCCCGGAGCCCCGAGGCAGGCGTCCGGAGCTTGAGCTGTTGTCTGTGCAAACCCCAGCTGTGGCCTCCGCTCTTCGGGGACAGGGACACATTTCTTGGCTTGTCTGGACCTCGGTTTCCCCATGTCTGAAGTGGGAACACAGCAGCAAGCACCCCCTTCCTTGTCTGGATGCTCAGAGGACGACAGGAGCCAGTGCGTGGAAGTATTTTCTTTTTCTTTTCTTTTTTTTTTTTTTAGTACTGGGTATTGAACTCAGGGGCATTCTACCTCCGAGCTACACCTCCAGTCCTATTTTTCATTCTTTATTTTGAAACAGGGTCTCACTAAGTTGCGGAGTGCCTCACTAGGTTTCTGAGGCTGGCGGCGGCGAACCCGGATCCTCCGGTCTCAGCCTCCCAAATGCTGGGATTACAAGCGTGCGCCACCACGCCCGGCTCGAGTGGAAGTATTTTCCACAGCCAGGGCGAGGGGGGCATGCAGAGAAAGTGCATGCTGACTCTCTCTCTCTCAAGTGGTTCACATATTAAGCAAATTAGATGAAGACAAAGTACTCATTTGCTTGATAACCCAAATCAGCACGCAGAGTTTACCTTAGCACGCGTCTTCTTCCAGGTTTTTTTTTTTTTCCTTCCTTCCTTATAAAAGTGTAACAGTTGATTTTAAAATGCGCTGAAATTCATACCTCTCCCTTACACGTTCCTAGAAGTAATTGTTGTTCACAAATAGGTAGGTGTTTCCTCTGCACATATTAATGCATATGCACTTTTTTTTTTTATAATGAAGTGATGTCAAAACAAACATCTTTTTTTTTTTTTTTTTTGGCTTTCATTTTCTGCAGTAACCAGGCCTGGCCGGGCCCCATTGTGTGTGGCTCCAGGGCCTTTCCCATGCCAGGCAAGCGCTCGGCCACCGAGTTACACCCCCAGCCTTTTATTTTGTTTTCAGACACTGTTTCACTAAGTTGCCTAGGCTGGCCTCCAACCTTTGATCCTCCCGTGCTTGGCCTCCGGGTGGCTGGGATTACAGGCATGTGCCACCACGCTCGGCATAAGCCATGGTTTATTCAGTTATTTTCCCTGTTAAAATCAGCATCGGTGTCAACAGGCTCTGGTGTTAGGCTCTGAACTGGTCTTCCTTCCTTCCTTCCTTCCTTCCTTCTTCCCTCCCTCCCTCTCTCTTTCTTTCTTTCTCTTGCTGTACTGGGGATTGAACCCAGGGGCATTCTATCTCTGAGCTACACCCCCCAGCCCTATTTTCTATTCTTTATTTTGAAACAAGATTTCACTAAGTTGCAAAACTTGCAGAGACCCTCACTAAGTAGCTGAGGCTGGCCGCCAACCTGGGATCCTCCTGTCTCAGCCTCCCAAGTACTGAGATTACAAGCCTGCACTACCCGCCCAGCATTTGGACTGGTGTTCCTCCGGCTGCACCCTGCACAGTGAGAAGTCTCCATGACGTCTGTGGGCCGCCACGCTGCCCTGCGTCACTTCCAAGAGCGGCCCGCATCTCAGGAGGCGGAGAAAAGGAATCCTCACTAAACTGCAAACTCCCACCTGGCTGCGCCCGGGCCTGGGCTGTGTTGCTGTTGTGTGCGACATTTTGCCTTCATGGAATAAAAAGAGATGTCCCGGTGGACTCCAGCCTGCTCGCCCTCCTCACTGTGGAGCAGCTGAATCCAGGGCCCCGGGGTGGGCTGGGCCTTCATCAAACAGCCGTGTCCTCCGCCAACACGGTGACGCTGTGAGTACACAAGGCACATCCCGCATCGGCTCACCCCCAGCACGTCCGGCTGCAAGTAGGGGAAGCTGTGCAGTGTGGACGAATCGGGTCCCGTCCTCACTCTCCCCACTTCTCTCTCCTTCCTTCTTCTCTCTTTGTTATTCTCCCTCAGCCGGTGCCCCAGCTTGGACGACAGCACACAGACAAGGAGCAGAATGATCGTTTTGTGAGCCGGGCGTGGTGGCGCACGCTTGTAATCCCAGCATTTGGGAGGCTGAGACCGGAGGATCGGGGTTCGAGGCCAGCCTCAGCTACCTAGTGAGGCATTCCACAACTTAGTGAGACCCTGTTACAAAATAAAGAATAAAAAACAGGGCTGGGGGTATAGCTCGGAGGTAGAATGCCCCTGAGTTCAATCCCCAGTACCGCAAAAAAATAAATAAAAAAATAAAAAGAATGATCGTTTTGCGAGAAACCAGAAAATGTCCGCTGGTCATTTTAATTAACCATGGAAATGAGGTCTGTGTTTTCATTCTCATTATGATGATTATCTTTCCAGAGGAGAGTGGGCTCTCGTGGCCTCAGGACAACTGGAGTGAGTCTGACACTCTGGGCTCCTTGAGCCTCTCCGAGTCTCAGCTGGCTCCTGGACGGCAGGTCCCACTGTAACCAAGACTGGGGGCTCCAGCGCAGTTGACACCAGCTCTCCTGCCAGACATGCTCTGGGCGTTTTTCTGACCAGTCAGTCAGTCAGTCAGTCATCAAACACTGCTGATGGCTACTGTCGCTCAGTTCCTGTCACCTGCCCGCTACTTCAGCGGTCATTTCTCTCCAATTACGTTCTTTTCCCAACGACAGACACATTGCTTATGTAGAGGATGAGGGCCTTGCTCCTGGGTTTGAGTTCCTTCTGTGCTGTCTGCTAACTTGAAGCAACTGATTCAGTTTACCCGACCACGTCCGAGCCCCCTCCATCTCCTCCAAAGTGTCTTTCTGTATTTGATGTAGTCAAGTCAAGGCTAGTTTACACTCGAGTGTCGTTGTCCTGCCTGTGGAGTTTCACTTAACCTGTGACTATTCCTACTCTATTTTTCAGATGGAAAAAAAAAATTCCCTTTGTTTTTTTTCTTGTTGGTTTATCAGGTAATCTGACCTCAGAATACCTCAATTCGGCTAACCTCTTCCTTGATGTGTTTTGGAAAATGATTCTATAATCCTCCAATTTCCACTGAATCAAAGCTAGCACTAGAGACTTGGCTGGTTCGTGGGCGGTGTGTGCTTTCTTTGCCTTCCTATCGGGGGGCAGGAAGAGCCCCGTGGTGCCACAGTGGCTGCCTCCGTGCTGAGGAGGGGGCCGGGGGCTGTCCATCCCACCTGCAGCCAAGTCCTCCCATGCCTGCACCCCAGGAGGGTTTCCCAGGGATCACTCTGCGACTTTATTACTCTTTCTCAACCTATCGGCTAGCATGTTTCTGTATTAAATGACTTTTCGTTGACGTGTTAGTAACTGTTATGGTTTGAATATAAAAAGTCTACTGAAGAACTCATGTTCAGGGTGTAATGATTGAATTATAAGGACTCTAATCTCATTAGTGGATAAACCCATTATAAGGGATTTATGGGATGGGAAATGGGGTAGGTGGGACATGGCTAGAGAAAGTGGGTCCCCGGGGGTGTGGCCTTAGGGATTATGTATATGACCACAGAGTCTTTTCTCTGGAGCTCCTTGCTTCAGCCTCCCTCATGTGAGAGAACGGAGGCCCTCTGTCCCTCCTCTCTCTGCTTCCCGTCTTTATGATCTGCGCTCTGCAGACCTGGCCTAACAGGACCTGGACTGAAACCTCTGCGATCTTCAGAACTGTGAGCAAATAAATCTCCCTACCTCTAAGTTGTGATCATCAGGTATCTGGAGACACAGAATTGAGAACATCGACTAAAACAGGAGCCCTGAGATATGCTCGGTACAGCAAGAGCAAGGTAAAACATGCTCCTCCCCTTGCATTTTTCTTTAACTTTCAGAATGTGCGAACAGTGCTCTTGTCTTGTGCCTGCATGTTCTGGGGAAGTCACAGATGCCTTTCCGTCACCTCCAGTCCTGTTCATTCCAATGCTCAAATCTCCTCCTGTGTCCTCTGCTCTTGACCCATGCGTGCTAACAGTGCCTGGCTTCTTCTGTTTCTGGTGTAGCAGATTCCTCAGGCTCGCCTTGCACAATTCTTGCCTGTGAAATGGACTTGGTTGTTTTTCTGACAAGCCCTGATTATTTTTAGTGGGAAACTGCTTAGAGAACATTATCTAGATGGGAGAGTGGTCATCATTGGGGACTGTCAAAACTTCTGGGCATTTCTACTAGAGTGGACAAGGAAATACAGATATATTTAGGTGGCTGGGACACTGGGGATTGAATCCAGGGACATTATAATATCCGAGTTACATCCCCAGCCCTATTTTATTTATTATTTTGTAACAGGGTCCCACTAAATTACTGAGTGCTGGCCTCAAACTTTCGATCCTCCTGTCTCAGCTTCCCAAGTACTGGGATGGCAGATATGTACCATCATGCTCAGTTCATTTTTAAAAGAGAAGTTAACTCATTAATTTATACTGATATTTCCAACTCAGATTCAAGACTACCTGGTTTTTCCTTAATTTCTTTGGAGTTAGGCTTGTCTCTCTTTCCCATTATACTGGAAATCGTGACATCAATATAATTACTATTTGTTTTATCATACAAATCTACATAAGAGAGTTTCAAAATAGCCATCTCTTCTAACAATGAGACCTCAGAATTCAGTCCTTTCATACTTAGGATGCATTCCTCTGGGGAGGTACAATTGGAATATCAAATTTAAAGTCAATTATAATTATTTTTTTCTCTGTGTGTATGGCTCTAACTTTCAGGTTATTTTCAAGGCTTTATTTTCTTTTCGATTTAATCTTTAAGAATTTTTTAATATTGCACTCTTTCAAGTCAGATCTGTAAAGTAAGCTGTATTCTGAGCTCTCTCTTCTCTTCCCTCCCTGCCCTCCCTCCCCCATTGGTGAATATTTAATTCATTTTTGAATTATTGTTTCATTTGTTTTCCTCCACTTCTTTCCATTCCTACAGAAAAAAAAAATATTTCTGGAGCACCACTCTGTTCTTTTGATTTTATTTTGACTTAATAATATATGCTGGCAATATCTCCCTATTAGAGAAAATAGAAAGGGCTCTCCTGTTTTTTCGTAGCCTGCCAAGTCCTGGTGTGTGCATATACCAATGAGAGCTCAACAGCCCTGTCCTTGGCCTTCAGGAAGACCCCAGCCTTCTACACGTATTAATAGTGTCTCGCTGAAGGGTGCTTGGAAGATCTGTGTACGAGAATGGCATGATCCAGCTTATATTTTAAACCATCACTGTTTACATGTGGTTCCTACACTGGGGGCAAGTTAGTTAGCCACGGGGAGTCCAGTGGAGAGCCACGGTGGAGTCCGGCCAAGGTGGACACGGGCGGGCGGAGTGGGTGGAAGTGATAGAGACAGAATTCAGACCAGATTCCCACTGCCTCGAAGAGGAAGCGCCTTCTCCTCGAGGGCACGTGAAGGATTACTCCGTGGGTGAGAAGGAAGGCCCCTCAGTCTCCAATGGAGCCACACTGGGTCCCAAGGCCTCCTCTGCTCCCCACCACCCTGGTTCTTGGCTTCCCGCCTGTGTCAGGGCATGCTCCACCCAGGACAGATCCCCTTATCTCTCCCTTCTCTCTGCTGAACATGGTTTGCTAACTCCAATCAAAGAAGGCCCTGAGCTCAGAGGCGCCCTTGGCCTGTGTGGACATGACGCCTGTTATTAAGCACCTGGGTATGGAGGGGCCCTGCGGGTTCACTCTGGGGCTGCAACGAGGTTGACACCGACAGCCTTGGGTTGACGTGCAGCGGCCCCGGGGAGAGCAGGGAAGCGAGGGCGCCTTTCCCCGGCGTGTGCGCAGGACAGAGGCCTGGTGTGAGTGACCACTTCACACAGTGGATTCCGCCCTTTTACAAAAGAGGAAACTGAGGCGGGAGGATGATAGCGCTAGCTAAGGAAAGCACCTGCCACATGTCTGGTGAGGAGCCAGAGACAGAGCAGTGCAAGTCGGGGTGCCCAGACACACCCCTCGAGGGGCAAGGCCGGGGCCGGGCTGCAGTCGTCCTGCTGTGCCGGCTGATTTCACCCAGCGCATGTCCATGCATGTGGCGGGGTTGATGCTCCTATGGCTGAATAGTCTTTGTGCATGTGTGTGGCTCTGTATGTGTGTATCTGTGGGTGCGTCTGTGTGTGTGCGTGTGTGTCTATGTATATTTGTGTGTGTCTGTGTTTGTGTGTCTCTGTATGTCTGTGTGTGTGCATGTGTGTGTATCTGTGTGTTTGTGTATATGTGTCTCTGTGTGTGTCTGTGTGTCTATGTGTGTGCATCTGTGTGTGTGAGTGTGTATTTCTGTGTGTGTGTCTATGCGTATCCGTGTGTCTGTGTTTGTGTGTCTCTGTATGTCTGTGTGTGTGTGCATGTGTCTGTGTATCTGTGTGTGTCTGTGTGTGTGCATTTGTGTGTGTGTATTGTGTGTGTGTGTCTGTGTGTTTGTGTATATGTGTCTCTGTGTATCTGTGTGTGTCTGTGTGTCTATGTGTGTGCATCTGTGTGTGTGAGTGTGTATTTCTGTGTGTGTGTCTATGCGTATCCGTGTGTCTGTGTTTGTGTATCTCTGTATGTCTGTGTGTGTGTGCATGTGTCTGTGTATCTGTGTGTGTCTGTGTGTGTGTATCGTGTGTGTGTGTGTGTGTCTGTGTGTGTGCATTTGTGTGTGTGTGTGTCTGTGTCTGTGTCTCTGTGTGTGTCTGTGTCTGTGTATCTGTGTGTTTGTGTATATGTATCTCTGTGTGTGTCTGTGTGTGTGTATCGTGTGTGTGTGTGTGTGTGTGTGTGTGTGCGTGTGTCTGTTTGTGTCTAGGTCACATTTTCTTCTCCAGTCTTCTCTTGACACTTACGCTGTTTCCAAATCTTGGCAATTTTGACTACAATGAACCCAAGGGACAGATACCTCCTTGAAATACTTATTTCAGCACCTTGCATATGCATATAATTTTTATTTGTTAATTCCATGTCCATAAAGCTGGAGGGAGGGAAGGCAGCAAGGCATGCACATGTAACCAGTGGAGACGGGAGTGCTCCTTCCGATGCCCCCCGAGTCCCGGGGCGCTTGGGCGGGCGCTCCTGACCCTAGCCAGCACGCCCCACACCTCGCAGCCTTCAGCACCCTTCCACGCCTCAACGCTATAGTGGGATCAAAGCTCTTTGGTCATGGGGATGCATCTACTGAAATTTACCGTATGAGGAACTAAACCTGAAACATCTTTCAAACGCTTGCTTGTATATCAATTTAAAGATTGCAATGAGCCCATTGCATGTAAACATAAACTGTCTTTAATGAAAATTAAATATTTTCCAAAGTAGGGCAAAAGTCAACAAGAAGAGGGACGTTTTGTATTTCTGTACAGCTCCTTGGTGTCAAGGGGAAAAGAAGACAGATGTGTTCTCCTATTACCTTCTCCATTCACACCATTGCAATGTGTCACTCAGGGAAAGTGTTCAAAGATAACACGGATCTGATAAAATGGAAGAGCATGAAACAAACTTTTCAGATTGTTATGGTGGGGGTTCTTTCTTTTTCTTTTCTTTTTTTTTTTTTTTTTTTTTTTCAGTACTGTGGATTGAACCCAGGGACATTCTACCTCTGAGCTACACCCCCAGCCCTACTTTTTATTCTTTATTTTGAAACAAGGTCTCACTAAGTTGTGTAGGGCCTTACTAAGTAACTGAGGCTGGCCACGAACTAGCATCCTCCTGTCTCAGCCTCCCAACTACTGGGATTACTAGCATGTGCAACCACACCAGGCTTTTCTTTTTCTTTTTCCTTTTCTTTCTTTCTTTTCTTTTTTTTTTTTTTTTTATGCTGCACTAAAATATAACAAGTGGCAGGTTTGTAGAGGCCATCACAACATAGAACCTGAAGCTGGATCAATGACCCTTCACAGTAGACTGCATTTGAAAGAAGTCAATCTTAGGTCTTTAAATAGAGCTTTTGAGCTGGGTGTGGTGGCGCATGCTTGTAATCCCAGTACTTGGGAGCCTGAGACTGGAGGATCCGGGTTTGTGGCCAGCCTCAGCTACCTAGTGAGGCACTCTGCAACTTAGAGAGACCCTGTTTCAAAATAAAGAATAAAAAATAAGGCTAGGGGTATAGCTCAGAGGTAGAATATCCCTAAGTTCAATCTCCAGTACCGCAAAATAAATAAATAAATAAATAGAGCTTTTGCATGTAACATCACACATTGGTTATTTCAAAATAATGGTTCGCTGAGTTATGCAGAGCTTCTAAACATTGATGCATTACATTCATGATATAAAAAAATCACATGCTTTGATACCACTCATGCCTCTTTAGAAAAGCTTTCAACCATCGGGGAAATGTCAGTGTTTCAAGAGCAGCTATAAGTGCGCCAAAATTCCCATGTTTACTTCATGACCTCAATTCTGCTCATAAATACTGTCAGTTGCTTGCCTCAAAATCATAGGCACACTTTCTGTTTTTAAGAAAATAAATGCAAGATGCCTGTTAGGGTCTGGATGGTCTCCCCCAAATCCACGTGCTAGCAATGCGGACATGTTCAGAGGTGACATACCTCGGCAGTGGGTTAATCCACTTGGTGGATTTGTAATTAAGACTCCTGCGTCATAACTTTAAGTTCGTAGGATGTGGCTGAAGAAAACAGGTTACTGTGGGGTGTGGAGTGGCTGGGACTGTCTCTGTCCCTGGTCCCTTTTCTCTCTCCCACCGCACCTGGCTGCCGTGATGCTTCTGCTTTGGAGCCAGCCAAACCTCTCTTCCTGTATGTCGTTCATTGTAGATGTCTGGATCACAGTGATGTTGCTCTCGGAGGTGTTTTGCTCACAAGGTGCCCACGTCTGAATGTCCACTCTGCGTTAATACAGGCTGCTAGAGCTTGCATCTTGAATGACCCTGAAGGACAAGGGTTAAAGGCCTGGTCCCGGCTTGGTTCTGTTGGGAGGTGGTGGAAACTTTAACAGGTGGGAACTGGAGAGAGGCCTCTGTGTCACGGGGGGTATGCCCTCAGAGGGGACTGTGGCCCTTTCTTCCTCTTTCTCACTTCCTGGTCATTACATGTGTGGGTTTTGCTCCTCTGCACAAACCCGCCATGACACACTCATACCTCACAACAGGCCCCACACAGCAAGGCCAACTGACCATGGGCAAGGACCTCTAACAGCATGAGCCCATCTAAACCTTTTCTTTTTATAAGTTTATTTCCTCAGGCATTTCATTATAGTAATGGAAAGCTGACTAGTACCCAGACATTCTATCATGTAAAAAAAAAAAATATCGTGGTTCCATGAAGAAAATGTCCGGCTCAGCTTATAATTTATGCACAAGTACGATTGTTTTCCCTTGGACAGCCATGTGCCTTCTGTGGGCAGCAGGACGTCTGCTGTGTACTTTCCATCACAGCGAACATTAACGAGGAGCCTACTCCAAGGTCAAGATCTAATGGAAATGGTATTTTGTACTGCTTTATCCAGGACACCCTTAAGTAAACATGATTCTGTCCTATCTTATCTCTGCCTACCTGCCTGTCCATCTGTCTGTCTATCATCCTCTATATACTGACCTGACCGCAAGTGTGTGTGGGTTAAGAACACAGCATCAGTGCATTTTGTAGAGGCTGTATAGCTGTGTGGCAGGATATCCTAAGTGTGTGCTGGCTTCGCACATCCCTGCAAATGCCAACACGATGAAAAGGAAGAACAACCTAGTGAGGTTACAAAAATAGTCTTGACCTTATGAATACCCTGAAGTTATCTCTGGAGCCCCGAGGCTCCACAGAAGACTGAGAAGCTCTGCCTTAAGTGACACTGGAAAAGGCATGACCCTCGGGTGGGCGAGTTGTTATTCTGCATCCTCCTCTGCAGGGCTGCGGTGCAGTCTCGGCACCAAGACGCTCTTTCTTTCTTGTTCATTACCATCTCTTTTGCCCCGTTTCTTCTCTTAGGAAGCCCAGGTGCTGCCTTCCCCCGCCATGCCAGCTTCACAGAGCTTGTCCTCTAAGCTGGACACCGGCCACACCACTGTCCCCGTGTGAGGCATAGCCATGTCCAGTCGCCTTGACCCCGGCTCCACCCCTCTGTTCATGGCCACACCCGGGCCTTCTGTGCGCTCCTGCTCTTCTGTCCTGGACCCCGGCCCATCCTGTTCTTAAATTCTACATCTATTTCTCAAAGCCCTGTTTCTGTGCCGTTCGGGGGATCCTCTTAAGGGGCATGAAGAAGATCAAGTCAAAGCAAAGCCCATGAAGTGATCACAGTCCCATGATGCACCAGCATTCCAAAATAAACAAGACCATCACCTCTACGGAGGAACGCTGGATGCCAGCGATGTGTAAATGCCCCACGCAGCCTGGACACCAGGTGCCAAGGCGGGGGAAGGAGGTCACCCAGAGAAGACCCTGCCTGCATGACCCCAGAGGCAGGAGGGTGCTGGCAGAGACGTCAGGGCCCCTCTGCACCCCCATAGGATCCAGCCTCTCATTTCCTTTAGGGCACACCAGGTGCCGACATCCCGCACACCCAGCAAGAGCGTTGAAGTTCATCTCGGACCGCTCCCTCTTTCCACCGCTCCCCTCACCTGCGGTCAGGTGCTGTGCCCTGGAGATTTCCTTCCCTGGTGCTTCAGGAGCCTGCTACACCTGTGCCAGCCCTGCCTCCACCTCCCTCCTGGCCAGATCCTCAACCAGATGCACATGTGGTCACCTTGACGCGCGTCAGGACACTCCAGGGCCTGGCTGCTCCTGCAGACTCCTCCAGTCGCCTGGGTGAAGCCAGCAGCGGTGTCTGTTAAGTCAGCCCCAACGATGCTGATCTGGCCCTGGGGTGAGCACCCCAGAATGGGTCCCCATCGCTTCCTAACAGGGCTGTGGCAACGGTGCCGAGCTGGGTCTGCAGGAGCAGCTTCTCTGCCTGTCATTCCTGTACCTCGGTCCTTCTCCACCCTGGAGCGGGCAGGGGATTCATCGAAGGGACATGGAGAAGGTTGAACCCAAGTGAAGCCTGGGAGGGCATCCTTATTTTGCTTCATTGGATAATTTTCTTTCTTTCTTTTTTTTTTTTTTTTTTTTTTTTTTTGCGGTACTGGGGATTGAACTCAGGGGCATTCTACCTCCGAGCTATACCCCCAGCCCTATTTTTTTATTCTTTATTTTGAAACCGAGTCTCACTAAGTTGTGGAGTGACTCACTAGGTAGCTGAGGCTGGCCGTGAACCTGGATCCTCAGGTCTCAGCCTCCCAAATGCTGGGATTACAAGCGTGCGCCACCACACCCGTCTGGAGAGTAATTTTCTATGCAGCAAAGTCCACAAATATCGGGGGCACAGCTGAGCTGATGTAGTCATGGTTCCCTGCAAATCAACAGCCAGGGTAGCCCCAGTGCCCGTCCCCCTGCCCCCCAAGAGCACAGGATAGTGGTGCTGGATTTGAGCCACCGCGAGGGGGCAGGACTTTCCCTGTGCCTGGCTTCCTCCACTCAGTCTCCCGCCTGGAATCCACCTGCGTGGGTCTGTACTGAGAGGCTGCTCCTGGTCATGGCTGCCCAGCCTTTCTGTACATGCATCACAATGCCCGGAACCTCCCAAATCACACCGCTGCTTCTCCTGCGGGGCCGGGGCACACACGAGGCTTTGCATTAAGAAGCAAAGTAGCCCACGGCACGAGACAGCACGGGAGTCCTGTTTGGAAAGCAACAGCGCATGTTTCGTCAAAAATTCGGACATGTAAAAAGATACAGCAAACACGCCAGAGCGGCCGTCAGGTGGAGGGGAAAGAAAAAATGGGTGTAAATTAGAATCAGAGGAAATGAAAGAAAGAAACAGAAGGAGTTGCGTGCAGCCCTGCCTCCTGAACCTGAGTCCGGCTCGCTCTGTTAAACCCTACCGAGCTCCCTCCCATTCCCAGCTAAGTCTGTAACCCCCTACAGATGCTGAATTCCTGCCTCCTGACTCACTCTCAGCACCAGCTGCCTGCGCCCCAGCCCTCTCCCTTCTCATCCATTTCTCCCACCATCTGATCCTGAACTTCTGGAGGGTGAGGCCACAGTTCTTAGCCTGGACTCTGGGGTACCTCAGGACCCTTCCTGTGATGACAGAAGAGGTCTGCAGGGAGGGAAGCCCCGAGTCAGATCCCACAAGCAGTCCCATGGGGTGGAGCTCAGGGTGGAGGCTTTGCCAGGTGAGCAGAGCCAGAGCACGGCCACCTGCAGGGCTGTTTCATGGCGCTTGCGTGGAGCTTGGGTTCCTCTCCCGCAGAAGAGCCTCCGAGGGCAGATGCTGTGTCACTGCCGGGTGCAGAATGACAGCAGCTCACGCAGTAGGGGGGTTCCCATGACTGCAGGAGGCCTCGGAGACCTCACCTGCCTGACACCTGTTGGGCTCCTCTGTCTGGCTTGGACCACTGTCACAGGAATCAGGTGCAGAAAACGTGGGGTGCTGTCTCAAGATTGAGGTTCAGACACAGCCCTCAGGCTCTGAACACCCCCCACCGCCACCTTGGCCTGCTCAGCCGTCCATGGGGCACAGCGGCAGAATTGTCAGCAGCATGCACTTTCGGGAGACTGCAGCGTGAGACTTCAGGCCCTTGGCAAACACCACTGGTGGGAAGCTCGTCCAGAGGGACCTGGGGGCAGGGCCGCGAGGGCTTGGGCTTCCTGGCTGACCTGTTTCCCGGCACAGACACCGCCAGCTGTGTCAGCCTGGGAAGGTCCTCTGGCTCCTGGAAGCAGATGCGCAGGTGCTAGGTCTCGCCTCAGGACGAGCCCTGCAGCCCAGAGGT
This sequence comes from Graphiurus murinus, assembly GCA_004027655.1. NCBI lineage: Eukaryota > Metazoa > Chordata > Mammalia > Rodentia > Gliridae > Graphiurus > Graphiurus murinus. Next base: position 66,846 of record PVLC010000837.1, read on the forward strand.
GACTTGTGTGTGGCATTTCAGAGCAGAAAGCCTGGTCTATGGCAGACACCTGTTAGACGGCCCCAGCTATGCATCATTTTTGTTTTAAAATCGACTCAGCCCTAGGCTGGAAAGAGGCACGTGCTTGATGCTGTCGCTCCTTCCCAGGACGCGTTTCAGCCTGGAGAGTCCGTGTGACCAAGACCGAGATGGTTTATTTTGTACCCCCCTCCCCCGCATGTATTTATTGATGCATTCTCTCTGAAAAATTGAGATCCATTTGGGCGAGGGCCAAATAATAACTTAGCTGAAACAGAACGTGCTTTTAACATCACTCCATGTCCAGCACCACGACTTGAACTCAATTAAGCGGCCTCTAGGACACCTCTCCATTTGCGTCTCGTAATGGAAAGCGGAGTAAATGAAGAAGCAATCAGTGTAAATATGGGGAATGGACTCTCATCATCGCCCGATCACCGCTGGAAATTAAAAAGCCAGTGCACAGGCCCACGGCTTCCTTGCAAGAGTCTACCAAGCTGCACAGACTCGAACCGGGCGCTAATTAAGGCTGTGCAGTAATGGGATCGATGCGGCTTGATTACCTTGCTGGATCCAGACACGGGAGGCGACGGTCCCCGTGGCAGCGGGTAAGTTTCTTATTGGAGTTCAGAGGTATAGAGACCGGGGCTTTTATTGATAAACGGTCAGACGCGGGGTGCACATTAATTTCCACAAGCCATCTCAGGCAAGGTGGAAACGAATGCAGCGCCGAGGATGGAATTAAATGCATTTTTCATCATCTGCGAACCTTGGGAGAGAAAACAGCTTTCAGGACCTTAATAAGGAAGAGAGGGACTTCATGGCGGGTGCAGGCCAGGCATGAAGGCTGGACGTCTCTGGTCAGCTGTCTGCTCATCCCGGGGGACATGCAGGGACCTAGGGTGTCCTCGGTCAGTGGCAGTGGGGTACCGGGGTGCAAAGTGGACCCCCACTCTGTTCCTGAGGGTGCCGTGAAGCTGTACTCCAGTGCTCTGCAAGCGTTTGAAAGGCAGGAAGCTGAGAATGAGCCAGGCATGTAGAGGCTGCAGGATCGCGCCAGGCCCGGCCTGCGCCGCTCGGGAAGTGGAAACAGCGGTCACTGTCACGTGGTCAGGATGGTTTTGTTGCGGTCTGTGGAGTCCCCAAGTGTCCAGAGGCCTGACCATTCCTCCTCCAAATGCGCCACCTTTGGGGACAGAGTGTCTCTCCCCCTCGGCAGGCACAGAAGATGATCTTTAGACCTTGGGCCACGAGCTTGTTAAAGCGACAGCCCGAGCCCTCGCCCGGTGGATGCCGACACCATTGCTAGCAAGCAGGTCATGAGATGTTTGCGGTAGAGACATGTTATTGCTCAGAGTCCTGGCTGGCCACCAATGGCGGCCAAAGGCGCTTACTGCAGCCTGTCCGTCAAGGGACACCAGCAGGACGATGGGCACCGCAGGGAGAGCGGGGAGGAAGGTTGAGCACCCCAGTGTGTGAAGAGGCAGTGGCAAGAAAGCACCCCCAGACCCGGAAGGGACGCTACAGTGCTGACGACCTACAGGGGCAGGGGCAGCCACATTGACACCCTGGTGGAGTCGTTCTTTGACTCAGGTGGCCACGAAGAGTCACGGGGCCTCTGGACCTCAGTCATCTCATCTGAAAATGGGCTTGTCAGAAGCCGGGTGTGGTGGCGCACGCTTGTAATCCCAGCATTTGGGAAGCTGAGACCGGAGGATCCGGGTTCGAGGCCAGCCTCAGCTACCTAGTGAGGCACTCTGTAACTTAGTGAGTCCCGGTTTCAAAATAAAGAATACAAAATAGGGCTGGGGATGTAGCTCGGAGGTTGAATGCCCCTGAGTTCAATCCCCAGTACCGGAAAAAAAAAATCTGCAAGGTGAAAATGGGCTTGTCATTAAGGTCCTGTGATGTGCCGATGCACGTGTAGGCCCCCAGGGTCTGCGTCCCAGGCCAAGGCTGGGTCAGTATCAGAGTCTGACTTTTGTTACCTCTCCTTTCATCCCCAGTGTTATGGGCTGAAGTGTCCCCCAGCCAGGTGTGCTCCAGCCCTACCCCTAGTACCCAGGAAGCTGGCATGATTTGGAAGTTGAGGCGTTGCAGATACAGGAAAAATGAGGTCATGGCGGGTGGCATGGTCCCCTAACCCAAGGACCGGTGTCCTCATAAGAAGAGGAGAGACACGTAGACACATACAGAGGGAAAACGATAGAAGAGTCACAGAGAAAAGGTCACGTAAGAAGGGAGTGGAGACCGGAGTGGTGTGGGCCTTACTCAAGCAGCGCCAGGACCACCGGAACCCAGAGGAGGCGGGCAGGAGCCTCCCCCGAGCCCTCCGGGGAGAGCACAGCCTTGCTGACTTCCGGTCTCCAGAACTCTGAGGAAGTGCACTGAAGCTGTTTTAAGCCACCTGGTGTGTGGGGCTCTGTTATAGTAGCCACGGGAGGCTCGTGCAGCCTGGCCTACTCTGTTTGAATGGGTATTGCATTGCCAGGCAAGCTGGGAGCGCACATGCACACACACACACACACACACACACACACACCCCTGCATTTCTGCACCTGGCTTCAGCCCTGCCACTCTTCCCCCGTCCATTTGTGTGTTTATATAAGAGGGGAATTCTTTCTAAAGGGAGCTGACCCTTATTTCTCCCTGCAGCAATTCATGAAACTGTATGACCTTGTTGCTCCCACAAAAGGCCCTTTAGAATGTAGAAGACCCCAGGAATGTGATATTCTAGTCAGAGTCAGAGGACAGGGCTCGCTGGGGCAGGGTGGGAACAGATGACCCCTGAGAGGGGTCCTGCCCAGCTGGCTCCCACATACCTCGCTTCCATGCAGAGACCCTCGCCTGGCAGGAGGCCCCATGCTGGTGTGATGAGAGATCTCATTGTCCTCGCCAAGGGACGCTGGGATCTTGGACCTGTCTCTTGCTCCAGGACAAACACTTCCCACTCCTTCCTGTCCTGTGATTATGTCACGGGAACTGGGAGGTCACTGTTGTAAGAGCTCGTGGAAGACTTGGAGAGAAAGGCAGCTCCTCCGAGACTCAAGTGCACACATTTATTACGGGCCGAAATGTCCTCTTACCTTAGCTAATAATTCTCATGTGCTTCTACAGCGTATTGAGATGACAAGCTTTTAACTCCTGCTCTTACGGTAGGACCTCTCAGCCTGTTCTCCTTCTCTGCTGGGTGGAAACCCCGGCAAGCGGAATTCAGCTGCTGACCACAGGTGGCGGACATTTGTGTGGAATGCAAGCCATCAGGGCGCGTCTCTGAGCTACCCATCCTTCAGGGCCAGGGTGAATGCCCTTCTGCTGGACACCTTCCCAGGGGGCGCTGGTGACTTCTACCTGGGAGCTCCGGTGGACTCAGGCGGACCGTCGGCTTTGTGTCAGAGCAATGAAGGAATAGATGAAGCAAAGTGGGAGCACGAGTCCGCATCAGTGAACCAGGAGTACCCTTACTGTGCAGGGTGCATCAACTAGAGTGAAAGCTGTAGACATACCACCCACCCACTCACACGCCAGGCGCCATGTTGTGCCCAGGAAGATAGGAATAGGTAAAATGGTCTTTGCCACCAAAGGACCAGAGTGCGGCTGTGGGAAGAGAGAAGTCTAGACAGAATCTGCTACCAAGCAGGGTGACAGGATTATGGAGCCAGGGAGACATAGCCTGGATACCAAAGGAAAGTAGCTACATGTGCAAAAGTACACACACTCCAGCTGTGCACACTTAGTCTAGATGCGGCGTTACCTTAACCAGTTTGCGCTTGGAGCAAGGCTCAGCCTGCTAAATAAGGGATGTGTGACATTTCTCGCTTTACATTATTTTATTCTGGAAATTTGGGCTTTGCGTCCACATTTAAAAAGGTTTTTTAAGAGGCTCAGGATGCTGTCATCAGGAGAACAAAGGCCTAGGCCTGGCTCAGAGGTATCCATTAACTCTACAAATACCGGCAGCTGAGTCAAGAGAACTTAGGTTTCTTATCATAAGACAGAAGGAAGCTTCAAGACAGAAAGCTTGCCAAACTTTCCGCTTACCTAAAAACTTATTAACCCGCTACCTTTAGCTGCCTGAGCAAATAGGAAAGACTTATCTAATGAATAGTTCTTCTTCGCTTTCAACCTTTAACCCTGCTCCTCCTCCGCTGTTCCTGCTCTCTACTAAAAGAATAATTCATTTACACTTTTGTATTTTTTCCACTGTTCCCCTAATCTTAGCAAACGCTATAGGAAATAGCCTTTCCAGTTAAAGATGTACCCACTTAACTCCAGGAAAAACAAGGCTATAAAAATTCCTTTTTTTGTATACCTTGTTGTAATGAGCATAAATATCACTCATGAGATGAATTAAAACAGATGCGTCTTAACATACATGGTGTGTAAGCGTACTCTCACTTGCTCTCGACCTCGTCTCGATCCCCACCTAATGAGGGACCCCCAGGCTCTACCGCTTCTTTGAGGGCTGGCCCCCGGCATCTAGTGATAAGTGTGTCCACCAGGTCTGGGCAGAGCTGCCTGTCTTTCTCAGCTGGAGAGGGCTGTCTCCTTGCCCCACAAAGCACAGCTTGACACACAGGTCTAAAACGAAGTGCATGATGGGATGGCAGGGCCCATGGAGAAAGGCAGGGTCTGAGCGTCCATCTTGCTCCTGCCGCAGAGGCATGTGATCCACCGGCACGCGCCTGCTCCCTGCTGGCCCTCACTCTCTGCTGTGTGGAGGGAGGGTCACTATGCCCTCTGGGTCTCTGTGAGCTGTTACCCAATACAAATGCGCGTGCAACAGTGTTCTCCAGAGGAACAGAACCAGTAAGCTGTGTGGGGTGGTGTAAGAGGAGATTTCTTATGGGAACTGGTTCATACAGTTGTGGTGGCCGAGAAATCCCTCAGCAGGCTGGCTGCAAGTGGGCGGCCCAGGAGACCTGGTAGTGTAGCTCGGCCTGAGTGTGTAATCCCAAGAAGGGGGGCGGGGGTAAGTGCCAGCCCTGGGCTGGAGGCCTGAGAAACAGGGACTGCTGGGGTGTAAGTCCTGGAGTCCACAGACCCACGGCTCCTGTGCTGGAGGAGGGACTGAGAAGACGGAGATCTCAGGAGAGAAAGAATTTGCCTCTGGGTTTTGCCCCAGACTTGATGGATCAGACAGTAGAGACCCATACGGTGGAGGATGACTTTCTCCATCTAGTCCACTGATTCAACTTCTAATCTTCTCTGGAAACATCCTCGCAGACACACCCAGAAGCCATGGTCTACCAGTTGTTTGAGCATCCCATGACTCGGTCAGGTTGACACATGCAATTAACCATGACACGAGAGCCCGCCCTGCCATGTTCTGGTCCCCGGTCTATCAGCGGCACTCTCGCCATGTAGACTCAGCAGGCGTTTCGGCTGTGTGCAGCACAGGACAGGAAAGCTCCTGGCTTTAATCCCCCAGGTGAGCCATCATCCTAGCTTGCTTCTGTTGACGTCGGTTCATCACCATGAGCTGGAGAGGAGTGGCTGATCCTCTAGTTTCCCAGGTCTCAGATTGGGTGGACCAAACAGCACCCCGTCATGACTTGAACTCTGACCCCGGAAGACCTCACTTGTCAATCTTGGCGCCCTTCCCCATTGACTGAACATGGCGCCTGAGTTCCTCTGCATGGGGCTCTAGGTGGCCTCTGAGCAGTGGCTGGATTTAGCTTGGATTATAGCCCTTCGTGGCCATCTATGCTACGGAGAGACCATGCCATGTGATATTAAGCTGAGGCGCCTTTAGGCTCCTTGTCCAGCACATGGTTCTAGGATGCAGGATGAGCTTGCCTGTTTCTGTAGAAACATGGAAACACGGGGTTTTCCTCCAAGCCCTTGCTTAGACCTCTGTCTTCCTATTATTTGCTCACAAACTCTTCACATCCTGTTTTATTTCTCTGGTTCCAAGCTCTTAGCACCAGGCCTGATGGTGACCCCTCGTTCCACTTCTAGAATTCCACTTCTAGAATTGATCCCGACTCCTCGCACGTGCTGCCGGAGCTGACTCACCTCCAGATGATTCCTCAATCTCTCCTCATCCTCTGAGTCCACAACCTTTATTTATGATAACGATCGCCAGCATAGCCACCATCAGTTATTGATAGGTAAAAATAACACTTTACCTATGTCTTTGATGTTTAACATTACATTGCAAAGTATGTATTACATTTCCATCTTGCAGATGAGGACACTGAAGATTAGAGAGAATGGGAGTTTGCACAGCACCTCATAGCTCTGGACTTTGAACCCAAGGCCCGTACTCCTCATCCTGTGTCATAGCAGTTCACGTACATCCATTTATTCAACAAATGATTTTTATGAATAGCCCAGGAAGAAATCCAGGCTTGCCCTTGGCAATCATGAAGCTTATAAAATAATGAGCTTTACTGAACGTATTTATTTAATCAACCTATCTTTCCCACTTCCCACTAGATGACTTCTCCAAGGCTAGGATTAATAAACTTGGATTTCTCAGTATACTGGATAGACACAAAATAGTTCTAAGTAAATCATGGATGGACGGACAGACAGATAGATAGACGAATGAATGGATGAATAAGTGAATGAAAGGGACAGTGGTAGGTTAGATTAATGGGTGGCTTGAAAGGTAGAAGAATGGGTAGATGAGTAGGTGGATGGATGAATGGATGGGTGGATAGATGGATTAATGAATGGGTGAATGGATGGATGGATGGATGGATGGATGGATGGATGGATGGATGGATGGACAGATGGACAGGTGAATGGTTGAATGGAGAGAGTCCACTTTGCACTTGGTTCATTTTCAAGGAGAGTAGCGGCCTGTCCAACTTTGCCATGGTGTTTAGATGAGTGTCTTATTGTAGTTGTCAATTTTGGGGTGCACACGCCCACAGGTGAAGTGGGTCGGCCAGTCCTAGAAGTCCTACTCGCTGCCTTGAGACCCACTCTGGGTCTTCCCTACCCAGACACTTCTTTTGTTCTTATGGTACTGAAGATTGAACCCAAGGGAATTCTACCTCTGAGTTATATCCTCAGCCCTATTTAATTATTTATTTGTTTGTTTGTTTTTTCTTTCTTTTGAAACAGAGACTCACTAAGTTGCTGAGAGTTTAAGTTGCTGACACTGGTCTTGAACTTGCAATCTTCCTGTCTCAGCCTCCCAAGTACTGGGATTTAAGGCATCTGGCACCAGGTCAGCCCTGCCCAGACACCTGAGATGAGGTCCAAGGAGCTGTCTACCTCTAGAATTGCTAGGATAAGCGTCTTCTGTGTCATCTGGCAGTGAGAGGGTCCCTGGTGCCGCATAGTCCAGGACAGACTCTGTAGCCTGGCATTAAAGACTTCTGGAATTGGGCCTAAGCCTCCTTTGTAGCAGGTCTCAGCCCTGGGTTTGGTGCCCTGTCCCAGCTATCGATCTTTGTCCAAGAGGCTGTAGGGAACAGGGCAGCATATGGTCACCAGCCTGACTGGGGACACAGCCAGACAGCCCTGACAGCTCCGGGCTGCCAGAGTGACCTGATTAGGCAAGATGGATGAAACAGCAGTGTCCCCATGCAGGCCGGCTCTGCCTGTGGCTCGGGCTGCCTCAGCTCTCTCTGAGAGCCTCTGCTCACCCCTATGTCACAAGCACCAAGGTCCCAATGCCAGCATCAGCCTCGCTGGGAGACACAGCAATGGCTGGCAGGGACTGAGTCCTGAGCCTCAGGGATGAGACTCCCTGCCTCCTGCCTCCAGCCTCCTGCCTCCTGCCTCCTGCCTCCTGCCTCCTGCCTCCTGCCTCCTGCCTCCTGCCTCCTGCCTCCTTAAAGCCCAAAGAAAAGCCCAAAGAAGGTTTTGACCTTGCAGAGCTCTCAGTAGTGCCCGGGGTAATCCCAGGGTTGAGGGCTCTAGGAGGGATCCCGGCTCAGTCACAGGGGAAGGGTCTGCTTAGTGGTAGCAGAGGAGAAGTGAAGCCTAGCTCCAGCGTCGCTTTCCAAAGTCACCTCCTCTGGGCCTCAGCTTCTCCGTCTGTCAAATGGGGATACAGACACCCCCCCTAGAGACGAGGGCGTGAATGGGTTGGAATTCTAAGTAGAACTGGCACCTGGAAAGGCAGTATTCCACCATGCTGATGCTGGGATGAGCCGGGTTGCAGCCTTGGGTGTTTCCTAAGCTCTACCTCTGCCACCCCAGCCTGAGACCCAAAACATCCAGAGACTTGCCGGGGGTGGGTGGCATGGAGGATCAGCCCTAGGGCAGGGCGGCTGCGTGGCTGGCTCCAGCCCAGTCAGGAACAAGGCACTGTCTTAGAGGATTTAAAGACCAGAATAGGGGTGAGGACACCGGAAGACTTTTAGCGTCACTTTGCATTGGTTGTGTGGAACATCATCTGTGACAAGATACACCCCCCCAAGTGCACACGCACGAACACACACACACACAGACACACATACACACACACACACACACACACACACACACAATCTTCTTGTAGTCCAGGGTACAGACAATTGTTCCTTGTACTATTGAGTTTTACTTACCTGGGCACATGGAAACACACACACACACACACACACACACACACACACACACACACACAATCTTCCTGTGGTCCAGGGTCCAGATGATTGTTCCTTGTAGTATTGAGTTTTACTTGCCTGCGCGCGCGCGCACACACACACACACACACACACACACACACACACACACGCCCGGATACACTCTTGGGTGAGGGTCAAGTGTACAGTGTGCTTGATGGCCCCGCGGGGAGCCGCACAGAAGTGTGGTTTCTGGCCGCGCCTGCAAGGCTGTTTCTGGCTGAGATTAGGACGGGACCTGGAGGACTCGGGAAGCAGGTGCCCTCCCGAAGTGGGCGGCATCCTCCAGTTGCTGGGGTCTGAGCGCAACAAAAGACGGAAAGGGAACTCGGGCGATTTTGCTTCCTGCCTGTCTGCTCAAGCTGGAACGCTGGCCTTCTGCCTGGCCGTGGAGTTTACACCGTCAGCTGTCCTGGCTCTCAGCCTTCACACCCGGGCTGGAACTTACACGAGTAGCGACCCGAGCCTCCAGCTTGCGAATGGCAGATGGCGGGACCGCTCAGCACCGTTATCGTATGAGCCAAGTCCTTCTAATAAATCTGATAAATCGCCCCTCCCCCATGTACCTCCTATTGGTTCTATACCGACGAATATTACTGCTAATTAGCTTACTTTTATGTTTCACCCTTTAATATGAGTTATGTTCCACATGTGATTGGATTTTTAAGACCCCAGTAATCCAGCAGGCTTCAGCCCTATGCGTTGATCTCGAGCAAAAGCTCAAGGAGCCGCCCCGGCTCCCGGAGCAGCCTGGGACCTGCTGCACGTCTCTGCAGCTGCTCACGTCTGCAAAGTTGATTGAGACTAAAGAGCGCGACCCAGAAAAGGAGTTACCTCCGCACTCGAGAAGTTCTCCTCTGCATTTATATTTTAAACAAGGAAGCAGCCTGCAAAACTGCATGGCACGATATTGTTTTATTTCAGTGTATTCACATTATATCTTACACACGCACGATTCCTTGGAGTTCTTTTTTTGTTTTTTTTTTGCTGTACTGGGGCTTGAACTCAGGGGCATTCTACCTCCTAGCTATACCCCCAGCCCTATTTTTTATTCTTTATTTAGAAACCGAGTCTCACTAAGTTGCGGAGTGCCTCACTAAGTAGCTGAGGTTGGCCGCGAACCCGGATCCTCTGGTCTCAGCCTCCCGAATGCTGGGATTACAAGCGCGTGCTACCACGCCCGGCTCTCCTTGGAGTTCTTATATCCTTCACATGAAAATTCCCTCTTATCAAATTGTTAACTCTTTGTGAGCTCATCAATAGCATGGTTAGAACAGAAAGTGTCTTGGGATTTCAGAGCGGAGGATGCCAGTGTGAGCCAGTCTGGCGCCAGCCTGCAGGGTACACCGGCGTGATCGGCCTTCCCGGGTGGGGATCCGAGCAGAGGAAGGTGCCTCTCTGCCACCAGCCGTGGGGTAGACCAGCTGCCTGTGACAGGAGCCATGGCGTGATTCCTACAATTGCCACCAGCCCGACAAAAGTGTGTCCACTCAAAACACAAAAATAATTAATTAGACTAATAAATAGAGTTCATCAATCAAATCGATGGTGGAGCGGGGACTCATGCCATTGATCTCAATGAGGAAACGTGTTTCCGGGCCCATGCTTTCTCTGCAGGCTGGACACACGCTGGGCCACCTTTGCTCGGAGGACATGGTCTCCAGGCAGCTGCCCAGGGTCTGGGGACAAGGAGGTCCGGAGGCCCTGAAGGCTGTTTCAGGACCCTGGGGGGTCTGAGTCTCTGGCCACCAATACCTACTGACTATTTTAAGGATGGTTGAATTTAAACTAGGGGTGCCAGATAAAATTTACAATGATGACTTAAATTTAGATTTCAGATGAGTAATGGGTTTTTAGTATGATTATTTTTCATGCAATGTTCAAGAGTTTGTTGTGGACTAAATGTTGCGGGCTTCCCAAGTTCACCTGGCTGAGCCCTCGCCCCCGGTGTGACTGCACTTGGAGAAAGGCCCTTGCAGAGGTAAGTGAGTTTCAGGGACACCATGAGAGGGGTCTCAATGGGATGGCATTAGTGCCTTCCCGAGAAGGGTCACCACAGGGCTCCGGCTCTGTGCGCACACAGAGAAGAGGTCACAGAGACACAGCGAGGTGCCAATCGCCCATCAGCCAAGAGAAGCGTGCTCAGAAAGACTTCTGCCGTGACCTTAGACCTCCAGCTTCCAGAACCTGTGGTAAAGAAATTCTGATTTATTTATTTATTTATTTATTTATTTATTTATTTATTCATTTTGGAGTACTGGGGATTGAACCTAGGGCCAGTCTACCTCCATGCAACACCCCAGCCCTTTTTTCTTTCTTTCTTTTCATGGTACAGGTGATGAAACCCAGGGGCATTCTACCTGTGAGCTACAACCCCAGCCCTATTTTATTCTATTGATTGATTGATTGATTTTGGAACTGGGGATTGAACCCAGGGACATTCTACCTCTGTGCTACATACCCAGCCCTATTCTATTCTATTTTATACTATTCTATTCTATTTATTTACTTTGGAACTGAGGATTGAACCCAGGGACAGTCTACCTCTGAGCTACACCCCCAGCCCTATTCTATTCTATTCTATTCTATTCTATTCTATTCTATTCTATTCTATTCTATTCAGGAACTGAGAGTTGAACCCAGGGACATTCTACCTCTGAGCTACACCCCCAGGCCTATTTTTTATTCTTTATTTTGAAACAGGGTCTCACTAAGTTGCGGAGGGCCTCACTAAGTAGCTGAAGCTGGCCACCAATCTGCGACCCTCCTGTCTTAGTCTCCTGTCTAAGTATTGGGATTACGAGCATGCACCACCATGACTGGCTCAAACTCTTGTTATTAAAGCCACCGTCTCTGGTATTTGTTCTAGCAGGCTGCGTTGACCAATACTGACTTACTGCTATTAACAACTAATCACTTTTATCTGAGCTTGAACATGAACCAGGAATCCTGCATTGTTTTGTTTTTCTAAACACAGCAGCCTTGTTGAGGCTGCGATCTAGATGGTGAGGAGGCTGGGGTCTAGCGGGGAGTAGGTGACATTTGGGAGCCTCTTCATCCCTGGGGTGCAGCAGCTACAAAGCCTGGTTTGTACTACACCTGTGCTGGTGGTGCTGTCCACCCCTCCACCTGCTCAAAGACGGGTGGCTACAGCTGGCACCCTGGACCTTCATCTCCTCTTGGACCCCTCCCTGGAGATGCAGAAGGAAAGGTGTGACATCTCTGATTCAAATCATGGTGTCCTTTCTGATGCCACCAGGTTGGCCCTCCTTCCCCAGCCTCATCCCCAGACATGGGAGTAGCAGGGGCTGACACTTGTGAGCTGGAATCGAGAACGTGACTTGCATTGTTGCTATCAGCTTTCCATAGAGTTATGGACTGGACTGTGTCACACATAAAAGGCATATATTGAAGTCCTAATCCCCTGGAGACAGGGCTTTAAGGAAGTAATTAAACAGGTAAATCGAGTTCATATGTGTGGGCCATAACCCACCAGGACGAGTGTCCTCAGAAGAGGACATCAGGACACGGACGCACTGCACAGAGGACACAGGAAGATGGTGGCAGAGTCAGCAAGCTAGGGAGGGCGGCCTCGGGAGGACCCAGGCCTGCTGCGCCTTGACCTTGGACCTCTCGTCTCCAGAAGTGTAAGGGGATGAATTCCTGGTATTTAAACTGCCTGCTCAGTGGTATTTTAGTATGGAAGCTCCAGGACCAAGAAGCAGAGAGGCAAGACCCAATGTTAGGGGGCCAGAATAAAACATACCACCCGCGGTGGGTCTACTAGGCTGCTCTCTATACTAGTCTGACTCTGGGCTTTTTATGCCCACTTCCAGCTACACCTATTCAATTTTTTTTTCTTTCGGTACTGGAGATGGAACCCAGGGGCATTCTACCTCCAGGCTACACTATTTTTTATTCTTTACTTTGAAACAGGGTCTCACTAAGTTGCGGAGGGCCTCACTAAGTAGCTGAGGCTGGCCTCAAACCCAGATCCTCCTGTCTCAGCCTCCCAAGTACTGGGATTACAAGCGTGCGCCACCACGCCCAGCTGCTATTCAATTTTTACATGGTAGTGATCCCCCCCACAAGTAAACGCCTATGCGCCATAAATAACAAGGAGACTACCTGGATGGTACGTGAGCTGAAGGGCAACCCCACAGAACAGCGACCTGATTTGGAAATGCAGTCGTCTCAGTATCTGTGGCACTGGCTCCAGGACGCCTGAGGAAGCCAACACGCAAGCCGCTTACATGAGGCGACGTGGTGTCTGCGGAGTGCCAGGCACGCCCTCCCTGACGCTTGTCTTCCTCTCTGGATTATTAAGACTTCATAAAATGTACACACCATGCAAAGAGTTGTTAGACTGAACTGTTTAGAGAATAACGACGAGAGAAAAAAGTCTGGGCATGTTTAGTCTGTACACGGTGCCCCTCAACAAAAACACAACATGCTTTGTTTTGTTTTCCAGATATGTGTGACCCGAGGTTGGTTGAATCTGCAGCTGCAGAACCAGCAGATACAGAAAGCCAAGTGTAGTGTTACACAGATGCAATTACATTAAGATGGCGAGAGGAGATTATCCTGCATTCTGGTGAGCTTCGAATTCAGTGGCGAGCAGCTCTTATTAGAGGAGGTGAGAGAGACGAAGAGGAAGAGGAAGAGGAAGAGGAGGGACACAGAGGTGGCGGGCCACGTGAAGTTGGAGGCAGAGGCCGGAGGGATGCGGACACAAGCCAGGGAGAGGCAGGAAGGATCCCCCGAGCCCCCACAGTGGGACTGTCCTCTAAATCGGCCAGAGGCCATTCCTACCGATTGACAACACCAAGCTCAAGCTCCTGGCAATTAGTTACAGAGGAAGCTCACGCAGGTGTGGAGGCAGAAGTGAGGCCCCTTCTCTGTTCTCTGCACAAGGGACAGAGAGACTGAACCTGGCCGTGGCACCTATAGGTGGCTGATGAACAGGAGAGAAGGGAGAAGGAAGTGAGGACTGGGTGGGCCCCTAGCGAGGCGCCGGGAGAGGGTGGTGGCTCGAGCCGCCACCCACACGGACGCACATGTTCTGCTCAGCCTGTTCAGAAATCATCACACTTTTAATACGCTAGAGATTGGGGCGTCTGTCGCAGATGATTAGTCAGACTTTATTTGCTTTCCAGAGTTGGAGTTTATGGAGGTCTGGAAGTGGCTTCGTGTTTTATGAGCCATCTGCTGCATTTAAACAGTGGACAGATTGAGTTGGCGCCTGGAAAGGGGAGGGGCCTGTGAGAGAACCTGGATCCCCCACCTCCTGCTCGATCCTGGGCACCCTGTGAGACTTGCCCCTTGGTCGTGATTGGGTGCAGAGACCTCCCTTCCTGCGGCTCCCCCGGGCCCAGCCAGCCCTCCCCACAGGGTGGTCTACTCGGGCACGAGGGCCAATGACCCGGCTTCTGTTAACAGTCAAATTACTCCTGGGATATTAGGATGATGGATTTCCGAGGCCTTCCTTCTGTGAGTAAAAGCTATAGATACAGTGTTAACCCAATATTGCGGTTTCGATATAGAATGTTCCCTGACAGAGCTCTGATGTCTGGAGTGATATAATTGGATCACGAGGGCTGTAATCTCATCAGCGGATAAATCCATAATGGGTTTATGGGGTGGTCCCCAGGAAGGCAGGATGTGGCTGAAAGAGATGGGTCACTGGGGGGGGTGGCCTCGAGTCCCTTGGTGTGCTCCCCGAGGTGTGAGGACAGAGCGCTCGCTCTCTCTCTCTCTCTCTCTCTCTCTCTCTCTCTCTTTCTCTTTCTCTCTCTTATATCCTCTCTCTCTTTCTCTCTCTCATATTCTCTCATTTTCTCTCTCTCATATTCTCTCTCTCATATTCTTTCTCTTGTATTCTCTCTCTCATATCCTCTCTCTATTTCTCTCTCTCTCTCATTCTCTCTCTCTCTCTCTCTCTCCTTTCTGCCCCCCCCCTCCGTGATCTGAGCCCTGCCTATGGAACCTAACCTGACATGCACTGAGCCCCTGAAATACTCAGAACTTCGAGCACACAAACCTTCTCTCCTCTGAGTTGTAGTGGTCAACCAGAGAGCGTTGATTGGCATGGGGCTACCGCGTGCCGCTCTTGATTGTTTTTAAACTATGGTGGACGGTTAGGGCCCTCACCGGCTGCCCATCCTCCAACCCCAGGAGCAAGAGGCTCCTCCTCCAGCTCCAGAGGCTCCCGGGGTCAAGACACCGATCGCCCTGCAGCCCTGGTGCCCATGACGATGGCGTCCTCCTTGTCCCAGAACCTTTGTCCCCTGGCTTGTGCCGCTGTGACCCACCACCTCACTCTGTCCGTGCAGTGTCCCTGGTAGCCAGAGCTGGCCTCCGAGAACAGCAGCCAACAGGGGTCCCGGGATGGAGGCTGCCAGGGTGACGTGTACCATGATTTATATATCACACACTGTGGTGTTTTCTATGTGCTTTCTTTTCAGAACACTCACGAGTTGCCAGGCTGACAGTGATGGTCACTGTCCTCTGCAGCCTCGAGCAGGCCTGTCTGTTTTCTCCTGGGCTTGCTCATGCGCCCACCCGTAAGGACCTGTCGTCTCGGGCGGCTCTGCAGACTCCACGTGGGCGTCCTGTCCACGCCAGGGCCTGAGCTGGGAGAGGGACGCTTGTCTGGTGAGGTGTTGAGGTCTTAGGGGGGGGTTGGAGTGTGTAGATACACAGAACTGGCACCCACAATTCTGCCCTCCTACCCTTCAGGGACCCCCAGCAAGCCCAGGCTCAGAGGACGGCACCCATTCTCCCCCAAATCCAAGGGCCCAAGGCTTGAGAGGAAGCTGCAAAGTCATGTAAAAACAGGGAACCAGGTGTCCAGCACAGTGGCACACACATGCAATCCCAATACTTGGGAGGCTGAGACAGGATGGTTATAAGTTTGAGGCCATCCTCTGCAACATAAGTGAGACTCTCAGCAATCCAGCAAGACACTCTTTCAAAACAAAATGCTGAGGGTATAGCTCAGAGGTAGAATTCCCCTATTTTCAGTCACCAGTAACACACACACACACACACACACACACACACAAACACATATACACACACACGGATCCAGGAAGCGGTCTTACATGCCTTTTCATCTGCGAGATTGATCTAATTCTTCCTCTCTGTTTCTCCAAGACCACAGGAGCCTCCTCTAGGGATCTTGGGGAAGTCCTTTCCTCCTGCTTCTGAAGGGTCAGGTAGTCCTAGAGTTGGAGCAGTCAGGGCAGAGAACCCCCGACATCTTGTTGATCTACCTAAGCTCATGGCCACCCAGCCCCTCACAGGTCAGCATGAGCTAGGTAAAGTTTTAGGAGAATCATGCACACTGGCATACTAAGGATCCCAGCTAACTGCAAATACGTATGCATGTGCATGTTCTTGTAAATGATCTCTCCTCCCTAGTAATCAAGAATGTGCAATGTTAAGCATCAAATACATACATGTTTTCACCCATTAGGATGAAAAATTCAAACTACAACAATTCTTGGACAGGATGCTTGAAAATGCATCTCAAACACCACCTGTTGGGACGGGGCTAGTGCAATCCTTTGGGGGAGTCAAATACATTCAGGGCTCGGAAGATTGAACATAGGCCTAGCCCGGAATGCAGCCATGCCACTGGTATCAGTGCAACCTCTTGGACCCAGAAGACGGCTGTTGTAGTCTGGTTTGCATTACTATAACAAAGCGCCTGAGGCTGAGTGCTTTATAAAGAAAAGAAGGTTTCTTGCTCACAGTTCTGGAGATTCAAGAACATGGCTTTGGCATCTGCTCAGCCCTGCTAAGGGTCTTGTGTTGGATGACATCACAATGGTAGGAGAGTGTGTGGACAGTCACATGGCCAGACAGAAGACAGAGAGCTGAGAGCCAAACCTGCTTAGCAACAACCCATCCTCATGGGAACTGATCCATGCAGAGAGACCAGGACTAGTACTTTCCCAGAGCAGACCCTGTGACCACGCCACCCCCGGGCTGTCCTCCTTGCAAAGGTCTCACAACTTCAACCTCACCGCTCTGAGACCAAGCTGCCAGCACGTCATCTTTTAGGGGACAAACCCCAGCACAGGCTTCAAACAAAAGGGGAGGCAGTAGGAAAGAACTAAAGTGAGGGTGGCAGGGGCATACCTGGAAGGGGGAGGGGGGTTCTGTCACTGGAATCCACTGCTGAGCGTTGGCACAGAGGGCCCTTCCTCCCCCCGGGACAGCTAGCTCCTTTCTCGGTGGCGAGGGCTGTGGTCCAGGCCAGCAATGTCCACTCAGCTTCTGGGGGTCACTCTGGCTACTCCAGCCTGTAGCGTGTTCTACCTCCCCAAACCAGGTAATGTTGTTTCTTCCAAATAGGAGGAAAATAAAGGGAATGGAGGGAATTCTCTCATCCCTGTGCCCGGTGTTGCCTGTCTCTATTCGAATGTAGGATAAGAAGGCATCTGCTTTCATCCGAGCTTCTGATTTTAGTTCCCCAAGCTTCATCCATCACAAGTTCATAGATTCTCCATAAAATTTCCTGGACTCCATAATCACTGAAGCTGCCCCGCCCCCAGCTCTGGTTTTCTGGGATTCCAGAGACAGGGAAATGCTTTGTTCTGTCCTCCTCGGTGTCGACAAAATCTGGTGCCGAGTGGGTGGAAGTTGGCCGTCCCCTTGTCTTGGAGCAGTGGGGTGTTTCCAAGGAAGGTCTGTGGCATTCTGACACTGCGTGGAGTGGCGCAGTGTGCGTGCCGGTTATGTCGCCACTCTGAATGGAAAGGTTTCTCCTCCCTGGACTTCTGCGTGTGCTGGACAGTGAGGGAGAGTCAGAATGATGGCAGTAGTTGAAGTGGCAATCCCCAGTCCTCTCAGACCCGCTCCTGAGGGCTGGGCAGCCACTTCGGGAGGGCCCTTTTCATTGTTGTCAGAGACAGAATCACGTTTTCAGTCAACGGATAAAATCTCACATCCTAAGAATCTGAGCTAAGAACTCAAACAGAGGCAGTGAAGAAGTTCCCCCACTCAAGGCACAGGTGTGTGTGTGTGTGTGTATGTGTGTGTGTGTGTGTGTGTAGCAGGATCTTATAAATAGCAGGCAGCTTTCTCGCAATTTCCTTCTTCCACTTAGCAAGCCTTTGTGAGCATTTTCTAAATTCAAAGTATTAGGTATCAGGGCAGTAAGACAAAGGGTGACTCTGCTGCTTTCATGAAACTTCCAGAGAAATCTTGGGTTGCTGAGGAGGGCCCACAGTGTTAGCAAAAACACAGGGGGGTGTGGCAGCTGGGCCAGGGTTGGCCCAGCCCTGAGGTCTCCCTGTGGCCACACTGGGGCTTGTCCCCCGTGTCCGAATGTCACAGGACTTGAAGGGGTTAGGGCTACCAGAGGTCAGACACTGCAGGTCTAGCACGCTCCCAGGGCAGTCGGGCTGCTGGTCCCTGGCTGGCACTTTGAGTAGTGGATGAAGAGGAAGAGAGTCCCCCTGGAAAGGCGCTCTGGGTCGCTGAGGAGGACACCGCTGCCATGCTCCTCTGGCCGCAAAGTCCACCCCACAGGTCTGGAACCCAAGTCTCAGGGAAGCCCTGCCCTGGCAGGCCAGCCACTGTCTGCCTCGGGGTCATCTTACAGATCAGCTTCTTCCCCTGGTGGGGTCTGCTTCTCTCTCCCACCTGGAATTATTTTCTTTACCCCGAAGATGCTCTCTGAAGGGGTGGTATACTGTTTATAGAAAAAAACATGGTGAGGGGCAGGTATCCTGCACCTGTGCAGGAGAAAGGGTCTTGGGTGGGTGGGGAAGGGGCCATCCCCCTGCCAGAGGGTCTTCACCCTCCCACCAGCCCTCTCCCCCTCCCTCTCAATCAGAGTTTCTAGTTGTCTCTGTCCTTGTAGTTTCTCTGTGACCTTGAGCAGAGAAAGCAATTTGCCTTCCTCGTTTTGGGGATGAGGGGTGGTTCTACTTTTCTCTAGCAAGCAGACTCCGCCTGCTTGCTCTCTGCAAAGACCCTGGGGTATGCTGTCTGCTCTGGAGCCCTGATCACTCTCTGTCTGTCTGTCTGTCTGTCTGTCTGTCTTCAGCTGCACCTTCCCCTGGAGACAGTGGGGTGGGGGTGAGGGGTGCGGCGGCACGCCCCTGCCAGCCTCTCGGCTGTCCTGCTCTGCGTCCTGCACAGTTTTCTTTCCTGCTTTCCTCCCTAGGGACTGGGCGGGCTGTTGGGAGCCAGGGTCAGGGTCCCCAACAGCTGGTGATGACTTCAAAACCAGTTTCCAGCTCAGGGGTCCCCCCGCCCTCACGGGGCCCGCTGTTTCCACCTTGGGATGTAGTAAGTTGGTTCTACACAGATGTCTCCACTCTCCGTCTTCTCCTTGGGGGCGGGGGAGGGGGCGCTGAGCTCCCCGAGAGCCTGCAGGGCCAGGGTCACCCCACTTCTCTTTCTCATCAGCCCAGCCATCTCCCGACGGCTTCTCAAGCATGCGGGCGCCTCTCGAGCCAGCCCCGCAATGGGTCTCTGCACCTCTAGCCAGGACCAGCGTCGCAGCCCGAGGCTGACCCCGACCTCCCTGCCCTCACCCTGACCCCCTACACCTGCCCTTCCTCGGACAAACCTCTACCATGAGCACCTCTCCTCAGCTCCCAGCGTGTCAGGGTGGGACGGGACGGTACTGGAAAATTGCTCCGGTATTAATTTCCAAAATGTTAGAAGCAGTCCGAGCCCAGGTGCTGTGCAGGCGCTCGGGCAGGGAGAGGCGGCTGCTTTGCCCATTGCTCCTCAGAACTCCTCCTCCCCTCTGCCCTTTGTCCTAATGTTCACCCATAGTCAAGCCTTTGGCCTTAAAAATATGTAGAGACCATCGAAAACCCTAAGATCACAGTGACTCTGCCTGGCTCACTTTAGAGCCGGAAAGACAGCAAGAGCCTTAACCCTGCTCTGAGAGATCACACACAGCTACACTGGTGTAATTTGTGCCTCTGTTTCCCTCCTATTCTTTGGGACCCAGAAAGGTAAACTCCGTGAGCTGCTTCAAAGCCCCCATAGTTGATGAGCAACCAATACAGCCCAAGACAACAGGGGTGAAAGCAAGGCAGATCACTGACCCCTGCGCTTAGTAAGCGCTCTGTCCGGAGACAAGGAGGCCCCACCTGCCTAAGGAATAAGTACTAGCCCGTTGCCTTGGTAACAGTGATAAGAACAAGACTATTTAAAGTCTGGGGTCTGAGGTGGGTGGAGTCCCACTTTCGGACTCTCCAGCGTGTCTGCTTTTCTTCTCTTCCCTTTCTATTTCCTACTGACTTGGTAATAAAGTGTTTTTGTTAATGCTACAACCAAGCCATCTTTAGTTTTATTTTCCTGATTCAATTCATTTTCTTTGAATCGAGAAAAAGAGCCCCCAGCACCACTACAGCTGAAATATGAGGTGCCCCCAGCCGCCCAGCCCAGGCTGTCCTGGGGGACAGACAGCACCTCTCAGTCCTGCTGGGGACTTTCATCCAGCCTCCCCCGGCTCCTGGTCTTCTCCCGTGCGCACCTCTGTGCCTTGGCATTTGAAAAGCCTTTTCCTCGGAAAGATTGCCTTTTTCATTTCTGGCTCCTGGGTCCCCGTCCAGGTGCCTTCCCGAGTCCTCTGTGTCCTCTCCTGTGCATGGCTGTCCTGGGCTGTCCTCACTGGAGGTGGCTCGGGTGAAAACAGCCTGGTGTCTGGCCCGTTGCTGGCCCAGTGCACACAGCCAGTGAGCCGTGCTGGTTGAAGGGGGGTGCCCGAGCCAGCCTGCCCGAGCTGAACCTACAGATATGGGTTGCTGGTGCCCTTCTCACAGCCCAGGCCCTTCCCTGCTTCTTTCTGTCCACACCTCCCAAGCCACCCACTGCCTGTGCTGTCTGCAGCCCCTCCCCTGTCTGTCACACTCCAAGTCCCCTTCCTGACCCAGCCTGCAAGAATGCCTTGTCATTGAGAGAGAGAGTGTCCCTGCCACCAGCAGATATGGATTTCTTTGTCCTTGGCGTTCACAGCACACAAAATTCTACTCATTTTTTACGACCCCCATAACGCCGTGATGGACTCTATTAGTCTTCATTTGAGGTCCTCATTAGGCGTGCTCGCTGGAGGGCAGGGGACGCGTTGATTCAGCTGTGTGTTCCCAGAACCACGCAGAGACGCTCGGTCAGCACCCCAGCAGGAGGCGCTGCCTCGGCTTAGGAAGAACCCAGCCTCGGAGTGCGGAGACTTGAGGGTAGTCTCTGGCTTTGAGCGAAACTTAGGCGAGTCCCTCTCTGCTTGGATTTCTTCAGTAGTAAAGCTGGAGTGCTGATGCGTATTCCTGATAGAATCATAAGAAGGAAGAGAGAGAAGAGATGCTGGACAGGAGGCCAGGCATCCAGTGGACAGACAGCTCTGTGAGCACAGCGAGGTCTCACCGTGAGGTCCGGCCACGAGGTCATGCCGCAGGAGGACCCAGAGCAAAGGAAGAAAGAGAAACGCCCCCTGAGCATTGCCTTGCCCCCAGATGACCCGGCCACTAGCACACCAGCTAGCAGCTTACATGACGACTCCTGTACCACCACCCTTCCTTGCCCCATAGAAAGCCCCTCACCTGGAAGGTGACTCTCGTGGCCTCTCTCCCCGGTCAGATGCCTCCTTCCAGGTTTTATTCCTAAATAAAGCCTGTTCTCTGCTGTTGAGCTGTTTCCTTTGCCCCCCATAGATCCCAACAAGCACTGTCCTGGAGCCCGAGCAGGCTCAGCACCCTGAGACATCAACGTCTAGCAGAGGCAGGTGCCGGTCTCATGTCCCTGCCATCGCCGTCCTGTTGAGGTGACAGGGATCTCTGGCTTTATTTTTGTCTTCTGCGGTCACAAAGTCCTCCTATGTTTATGACAAAAAATCATCTGTTCAGGCTGGATAGATGGAATACAGTTCTGTAGGGTAAGAAATGGAGAAATTGTGGAGAAAATAATTCCACAGTTGAGCCAGAGTATATTTTATTCATCCATTAATCTGTAGACCATAATTAAATGGCCAAGATCTGTCTTTCTGGATATGAAGTCATGTTCAGTATTTATTTTAGGAAGCAGTGTTGGGTCTGGAAGAATGATTCAGGTTGAACTGGTAATTGCATGGTCTCATTTCAGGGCTCTGCGCAATCCTTCTTCTTACATCATGGTTAGACCTCATGTTCCCTCCTAGCAAGAAGAAGAAATGTGTGCGTCTCAGGTTCTGGCCACTCTCCCAAAGGGCAGGTTGGGCCAGGAATTCTCTTTGCACGTTCGACAGTGGGCAGAGGCGCCCATGGCTGCAGCTGCTTCCTCTGGTACAGGGAACTGGCTCATGCCAACAATGGTGGCTACTCCCTGCAGTGAAAGCTACCTGCAGGGCTGTCAACTCTGTCTTCCAAGGGGACTGCAGTTTTTGTGGAAAACACACACACACACACACACACACACACACACACACACACACACACACACATGCACGCAGCACGAGATAGAAAATGATGTCAGAAGAAAGGTCCAGGCAAAATGTAATGAGTCAAGAATTGAAGTACTGTAGAGGAGAACGGCGGATATCGAGCCTGGAAGGGGGGGACGAGTGGAGAGAGACTCTTCAACGGTGCAAAGGCACAGCGAGGCAGAAGGAATGAGTTCTGGCGTTCTCTTGAACGGTAGAGTTACCACGGCTCATGTAATGTCGTGTGTGTTTCAAAGAAGCCGTAAGAGAAGATTCCGAATGCTTCGGCACACAGGGGTGATGCATGTTGGAAGTGAAAAACATGCTAACTACCCTGGTGTGATCATTCCACGTGTTACACATGATGGATACAGCACACCGCGTCCCATACATCCACGCGATGATTATGTGTCAATTAAAATAAGGCAAAATGCAGAGAAGCAAGAAGAAATCGACTTCGGGATGCTCAGCTTTCATCCCATGGTGGGGTTTATGGGCAAAGAAATAAAACTGGTGGATGGAAATAAAGAGGGAGAAGAGAGGGGTTGGTCTCCGGCCATCCAGGGAAGGGAGCGCCCAGGCTCCATTCTGCAGTGCCCCAAGAGGCCCTGGAATATTTCAGAGCAGCTGGAAGCTAAGCTAGCTTTAAAGACAAGAAAAATCCTGGAAGCCCCTGAGCACGGTGGAGGCTGATACATGGAAGTGTACGTTTGCGGCGACTATGTCTTCTAGCTGTGTAATTGCTGGAAGGTTGGCGGGTACAGCAAACGTTGGCACTGGGCATGCTCCTGAGGGCCCAGGCTGCGGGGAGAGGGGGGAAGCCAGCCTCCCTCCCTCTGGAGCTCAGCGAAGCCTCGATCCCGCTACTCTGCTTTCGGAGCCTCCTGCATCCTCTGCAAACAGCCACAGTGGACGCGCCTCTCCCATTTCTGAACTCACCTCACGCTCCTTCAGGATAATGAACTCGAGCTTCCTATAAATTGACCCCTTCCTCCGTTTCTGCACAAATCTTCCTTGCTCCTGGTTCACCTCCCTTTCTATCTAATGCTAAATGATTTTTCCTGCTTTGGTATTGCCCAGATTTTTTTTTGTACTTCTCTGATGCGTCAGAGCTTCCATTTAGAGCCATGCATATTAAAATATCCGAAGTTCAGACTCACAGAGGGGGTTAGTCCGCTCCTCATTGCTAAACTAACTTTCTCTCTCTCTCTCTCTCTCTCTCTCTCTCTCTCTCTCTCTCTCTCTCTCTCTCTCTCTCTCTCTCTCCTCAGCTTGGGCTCTCAACTGCCTATTTATTTGCTCATTTTAAAATATTTATTGAGAAAAAACTCTCTGTCATGTTGGTCCTGAACACGGGGACACAGCTAGGAACCAACTAGATAAAAGTTCTGCTCATCTTGAGGACAAAGCCTTATTCAGCATCCAGGGAAATGGCCAAGAACCTGACTCCATTATAAAAACCTACCACGAGCAATAGATAGAATATACGGGTGGAGATCAAAAACGTCAGGATTTACCTCTGTGAATAGACCAGTGTTTGTAGGCTATTTGATTGAGAAAAAGTAGCTGAAGTAGGTGGCAGGTCAGTTTCCCCAGCTGTTTGATGGCAGCCAGAAGACCTGCAACAACTTCCCCCTGACTGCTGGTTACATGACCAGAGCTAGTGTGTGGGAAGCCTTTGGTGCTTGAGAATGGTAATTATTTAGTAGTACTTTGTATTGGTACGTATCTCTGGTCCGGAATGAAGGTGAGGGCTATAGGAGTAGCAGGAGACCAAATCCTGCAGGTCAGGGCACTTGCAGCTCATGGAAGGGAAAGGAAATGCCTGATTGGACCCAGCAAATGTCTATCAAGTCCTCTCTGGGCGGGAGGCGTATTTCAGGTTAGAGACAAGGAGACAGATGGGTAGCACAGGAGAGCGCCGTGAAGGCAGGGGCCGAGGCCTGCAGAGGGGGAAGGCTTCCGGGTTTGCAAACATGATAAGCGAGGCTCACACGTACAACGTGGGAGGAGACGTTCTCGGAAGGAGCGGTGTTTGCAAGCAGCCTTGAGAAGCGGGAAGAGACTGAGCAGGTTGAAACGGAAGACAGAAGAGTCTGCTCAGCGGAGGCAGCTCTGGGTGCATGCAGGGCCCTAGGGTGCTGGCCATGCCCAGGTGCCAGAGGTCCGCAGGACTGCACGGCCAGGAGCACTGGGAAGGAGCTCTGGGGGCCAAGGCTGGAAAGGTGGCAACAGCCGCCAGGCTTTGAGACCCAGGCTGAGGACATTAGACTTTCTCTTGCAGGCGATGGAGACCCAGCGATGGCTGCTGACCAGGCCAGTAGCTTGATCAGAGTTAAGTTCCGGCAACGAGCTAAAGTCTGCAAACCAAGTCAGGTATGGTGGTAGACACCAGTAATCCCAGGACTTGTGAAGCAGAGATAAGAGGCCAGCCTCAGCCACTTAGTGAGACCCTCAGCAACTTAGTGAGACCCTGTTTCAAGTTTTTGGAAAAAAGGGTGTGTGTGGGGGGGGTGGGTCTGGGAGTATAACTCAGAGGTAGAATGCGCCATCTCCGATACCCAGTACCACACTAAATAAGTAAATAAATACATACATAAATATTATTGATAAAGACAGTGCCAAGAACCCAGGGAGGAGCCGGGGCAGCTGAGTCAGGAGGAGGAGGACTTAGGCTGGTGCTGGAAAGCCAGATGGGTGCAGAGCCAGGCCGCTCTCCAGAAACACCACGTGCATCCCAGAGGAGGCTCTCGGAGTGCGTTTGCTCATCAACGGCCATGTGGACGACAGGGAGCCCTGGAAACAGAAGAGTCTGTTGTTATTCTTAAACCTTCCCTCATGTCCTTGCTGAGTTGCACGGGTAACACATCAGCTCCGTGTAAGAACAAATCATCCCCGTCCATCTCCCCAGAAAACCCGGAAAGAAGAGTGACTCCCCTACTGTATTTTGGGAAAGCGCGTACAGCAGCAGGCGTGGAGGCCCGTGGGCGCTCAGAAGGTCAGGCTGAGGCCTTCTGTCCTGGACCCCTCCCTGGACAGAATCCACCTGCTCAAGCTTCCTGGTGGTGGACCAGCTGCCTTGGCCTGTGTGTGAGATACACAGCTGGCTTGGCTTCCCACAGAGCAGGCGCTGTGGTTCTTGCTTTTGCCTGGGTCACCTCTAGAAGGAAGGGGAAACTGAGGCCCGGAATCTTTGGCTAACCTGCCCAAGGTCTCTGCTTCCTTGCAGTGGAGCAGGCTCAGGCCTCCGAGGTCGGCTTCCTGGCCCTGCTCTCTTGGCTCTGCCAAGTCTGCAGCGTCATCAGCGGGAGACCCGGGGCAGCCGGGCCCACAAGGCAGTCGGCTCTTCTTTATCTGGAACTGCCTCTCTGGACACTTGAGCCCGAGGGCCCAGTCTTGTGGTTTCAAGTCCCCCAGCCAACCCAAGCCTTCTCTCTCCAGGCCCCCTCAGCCACCGCCCACCTGACTAGCTCTCTTGAAGTCCCGTCTCACTGGTGACCTCCGTCTCAATGACCAAGTCTATCAGCCCCTGCCTTCAGCACAAGGTCCTGGCAGCCACCACTAGGCTGCGGGTGGGCCAGCCAGCAGACAGGCAACCAACGTCTCCGCCACGGGATGTGTCTGCACTCCAACAGTGACGGGGGCATTGAACTCAAGGGAGCCACCCCTCGTCCCTCCCAGGAGGGCCCCGGCTTTCCTCCTGTAAGAACTTTCCTCCCAGCCACTCATGCTGGGGCCCGGTGGGATCCCAGGGCTGTGGTGAGGGCTCCACAGCGAGGCTGTATGGAACTTCACCGTGGATTCCCCTTGGTGGGGTCTGTGCTCTTAGCCTCCTGGGAGGGAAACCCTGCCGACATCCTGCCCACAGGTGGGAGCACGGCGGTCCAGAGAGGACCAAGCCCACAGGTGGGAGCACGAAGGGGCTGTCCAGAGAGGCAAGCCCACAGATATCCATGCTCTTATCACCTGGCCATCGGTCCTTCCCATGCTTCCCGTCCTTCAGAGCTTTTGTAATCTGGACCCGATCGCCCGGCTGGCTCTAGGGACGCCCTGCTCATTTGCCAGCGTTTCCTCTGAGCTTCCATCCCCTGATGGGGGTGTGGAACGTGCCAGCCCATGGTCCTCGGCTGGTCTGTGCTTCCATCTTCCTTCCCTCCCCTGGTCTGTGCTTCTGTCCTCCCCCAGCTGACGTGCTCCCCAGGGTGACGCCAGCCCTCTCTTGAGCACTCAGATGCGAGATGGAGCACCTCATCAACTGGTATCTGCAAAAGAACCCAAGGGCGGAGCACTAGAGGGCCGGGGAGTTCTCTTTCCAAGCTAACAGCGCCGGCCTGTCCTCTGGTGTGGACACCCAGCTGGCTCTCTGAGCTGTCCGTCGAGGGTGGCCATACCACGTGGCTACTTCCTGCCGATGAAGGATGCCTGGAGGGGTCACATGCGTACTGTCCAGCCCCGATAGCACGCCCCACATCGCTCAGAGGAGGGTGCTGACTCAGGAGGGCTCCAGGCTGTGCAGCTTAAGTCCCACATCTGAAGCCAGTTTGTGCAAGGCCCGCAGGCTTCCACCTCACTGCCTGCTCACGGGCTGGGGCGATGGCATCCTGGGTACCTTATTTCCCTTTTATCCATAGGAAATCATGAGAAAGTTTGTCAAAGCTACGTGTCCAGGGTCTGCGGACACAGCTGTCTCCGCTAGAGAGGAACCCCGGGCACAGGCTTCCTCTTTGAGCTCAGGGCAGCTCCTGAGCTGGACTTGAGGGATGCTCCAACCAAAACCAAAGCCAAAGCCCAGAGGAAACAGCCACAAGAACGCAGGCCCTGCCGCAACTCCAGAAGCTCCTCCTAGTCACAGCATTCTAAGAAAATTTCTAACTGCAGGACGCTGATGTACAAAGATTGCTCAGTATTTCATCCCGGGAACCCCGTTTCCAGGTTCAAACAGGAACCTTGTTTCTAGGTTCAAGCAGGAACCCCGTTTCCAGGTTCAAGCAGCACACACTCCTTCTGAATTTTCGCTGGGCCCCCGGGCCTCCCCACGGTCCTCCCGCCTGCAGCTCTGGAAGAGCTTCGCCTTTTCTCCCTCAATCCAACTTCTCAAAGACAGAAAATGAAACTGTGACTTTTTCTGGGCAAAACTCTCCTTGTTTTATACATTTTCTCTCTAGGCAGGAATAGACCTTTTTTTTTTTTTGTATTATTATTTCTTTTAGAAAAATCGAAGGTGGCTTTAAAAATGTCAACTTTTCTGACGGAGGACAAACTGCCTTTTAAATATCACATTTTCTGAATTTCTACGGCTTTCTTTTACCTCTCTCATCTTTCTCCCCGTACATCCTCAGTTGTCCAGCTGAGAAGAGCAAGGATTTATATTTTCTGCATGAGTGATTGGTGACGTCAGGTTGGCAAAGGCAGGCGTTTGGCATTCGTGAAAAGAAAGCATCCTGGTCATCAGCGGAGATCCCACACCGGGATCTCACACCCAGGCTCAGGGTCCAGAAACTTCCACCCCAGCCCTGCAGGAGCTTGGCATGGCTTGGGACACAGGTGCGTGGTTTGAAGGTGGTCACTCGCCATGCAGCGCCCCGGAATCCAGCCTGGCTGAGCTCCGGGCTTTGGTACAGATCCGTGGGGCTGCTCAGCCCTTGCTCTGCCCCTCCCAGCTCATAGCTTCTAGAAGAAATCTTCTTTCTTCTTGCACCAGAATCTAGGTTGCCGGTGAGGGGGCCACACTGCCCCCGGCGTCTCCTGCTGTACAAAACAGGAGCTGAGATGGCGCGTCTCTCCCAAGGTTTAACCAAGAGCAAGGTGGGGCGTGGGTAAGGAGGACTCAGACTCCTGGTGATCGAGGAGCTGCCTCCATAGCGCACTCCAGGGAGAGGCCAGCAGGTAGTCCAGTGCGGCCGGAGCCCCCAGGCTACGGATTGAGGGGTGTTCCTCATTCAGAGCTGCCATGAAAATTAATACAAGCGGCATGGTTTCCAACAATATTCACGGTGCCCCGGTGGTGGGGCCAGGAGTCCAACTGCAAGGCGGGGTCCTTCCTGGAGGCTCTGGGGCGGCTCTGACTCCAATGCCCCGTGCCCCAGGCTGTCCCTGCCCCACCACACGTGGCCGCTCCCCAGAACCTCCTCTCCAGGTCTTCACTTACGAGGACGTTTGTCATCTGGCTAAGGCCCACACTGGCACGGGTGACGACGGCGTCCTGGGATCCTTTATTTCATCACATCTGCAGAGACCTTTTGAGCACCCACAGGTCTCGGGCTGGGGATGTGTGTACCTGCCTATTTTGGGGGGGCACCATTTAACCCACAGCACGGCCTGAGCCCCCAGGTATGTGCTGGAGCAGTGACATTAACGAAGAATATTCACATTTGCCCAGAATCCTGTGGGGAAAGGAGTTGATGAGAGGAGCAGGTGCGGGCACAGACTCATCTTCTGCTGTGTGTGTGTGCATGTGGGTGTGTGCATGGATGTGTGTGCATGTGCACGTGTGTGTGTGTGCACGCGTGCACACACATGTGTGCATGATGCCGGGGATTGAACCCAGGGGCATCCTACCTCCAAGATACACCTCCAGCCCTATTTTATTTTTTATTTGGAAACAAGATCTCACTAAGTTGGTGAGGATGTCTTTGAACCTGCGACCCTTCTGTCTCAGCCTCCCATGTCCTGAGATTACAGGCCTCAACACCACACCTGGCTCTATTTATTCATTTATTTGTTTGTTTACTTACTTACTTATTTATTTGTTTTATTTTTTGGTATTGGGAATTGAACCCAGGGGAGCTGTGATGTTCTGGGGGTTTGCGGCACCCTCCATGCTACAAACACATGGGGCTGGGGACTGTCACCACCATTAACCTTACTCACATGAAGGGAAACAGGACGTCACCGATGCCTCCAGCAGACTCCAGGTATGGCTACCCTTCCTTCCCATCCTGCTTCCTATACCACGTATTTTAATCAGCCACCTCCACTAGCACTGGCTAGGTCGGGCTAGGGTCAGGTTCAAGGGCTCTGTACCTGCTTCGTGGCCTGGAGACATTAGGTGCCTGGTGGTAGGAGGTGGTTTTTGGAGTTCTGATGTTGTATTCTTTGCTGGTGCCAATTAAAAGAAAAATCTGTCTGTCTATGTATCTACTATCTATCTATCTATCTATCTATCTATCTATCTATCTATCTATCTATCATCCATCTAATCTATCTATCTATCTATCTATCTATCTATCTATCTATCTATCTATCTATCTTCCCATCCATCCATCCATCCATCCTTCTGTCTGTCCGTCCGTCCATTTTCGATGTGGGAAAGGGTTAGTTCTGAAGAGCCGTACTATTCCATCTGCCCTGTTGGGACAAGAGGGTGAAACATAACTATGTGACCATCGCCTCCTCCATCCCGCGGCCTGGCCCTGGGCTCCTCCGTGGCCGCCCCACTCTGCCATCCCTGTTGCTGACCGCTGCAGGCCCAGAGCCATCGCTCGGGCCCCTGGGCTGAGGCCCTGAGCGGTGAGGGCTGAGGGGCCAGCTGCAGGGCCCGCATGTGTGTCTCTGGGCTGAGAGAAGCCTGCGGGAGGCTGGACACTCATCTCCCGCTGGTCATTCGCACCTCCTGAGCAGGTGCTGCTGTAATCCTCACGTGCAGACAAGACTCCAGGATTCCAACTCCGTGAAGACCGGGACACACGGGCGGTGGAGGGGTGTCGGGTGTCCATCTAGACTAGTCTCCTCGCTCAGGGCTGTGCACCCCCTGCCAGGAATGAGCTCTTCCAGAGACGTGGCCTTGAGCTCCAGGGGAAGGAAGGTGGTCTGCCAATTGAAGGCAAAGCTATGACACCTCCTGCGAAGGCCCTCAGTGGGGTGCAGGGGGTGCACCAAGGCCCCAGGGTCTGGGGAGCTCCTCAGGGGGGCGCAGGGGATGGCACCAGGGCCCCTGGAGAATCCCCCACCCCAGCAGGGGATGCTTCTGGGGGAGGGAAGCAGCCTCTCATCCCCACAGCAAGTAGCAGTCAGAAGCCTCGCTCTCCACCATGCTGTCAGGACTGGGGGACCAGGACTCTGGCCCAGGCAGGAAGAACGAGGCCCCTCTCCCCCACCAGTGTCACAGGAATCAGGCCACCATTTTCAGCATTGCCCTGTGGAAACAAGGCCAGTCCCACCATGACCTGACAAGGACAAAGGGAACTGCACCCCAGCAGTAATGAGGAGCCCTCCCCAAGCTCCAGAGACCCCAGACTCTCAGCTCATCTGGCCAGTAGGAAGCGACGCCCCATTGTTCATTGCTGGGCAGCATGAGAGAGGCCAGAAAAAAACAAGGGGATAAATAAGACCAGAGTCTCTGTATGTAGCACAAAAATGTCCAGGTTTCAATAGAAACTCAGCCACCACACCCTATCTATTTAGACACTATCTATGTAGATATTCTCAAACTCAATGAAAGGGCACCCATAGATGTCCAGGCCTTGATGACAGAGGTCTTAGGATCTGACACAGATCCCAGAGTTCTTGTGGGGAAAACTCCCCAGTGAGCAATTACAAACTTACTCCATGGTAAGCAAGAAGACAGAGACCATGGGGAAAACCGAACAGAAACATGAGAACTGAAAATCACTGTAACCAAAGTAGAAAGCTCAATAGATTTGCAACGCCACAGGAGGGAGGTGGCGGTGTCTGGCAGGAGGAGACAGTGGGCTGGCAAGCAGAACAATAGATATTACTCAAGCAGAGAGAAAACAGACTGAAAAGGGAAATAGAGCTTCAGGCAGCAGGATTCCATAACAAAAGAGCCAACACCTTCTGATCAGGATTCTCAAAGGTAGGGCTGAAAGTATGCAAAACTACAAAATATTTAGAATAATTAAAAAAAAAAAACAGACCAGAATCTTTAGGACCAAGGGTTAGGCAAAAGTTTGTAGTGTTGGCACCAGAAGCAAAATCCATAAACAGAAAAACTTAAAATCAAACTTCATCAAAACAAATAATTTGGTCTGTGAAAGGCTCTCTTAAAAGGATGGAGAAACAGCTGAGGTTCAGGGACTATTTGCAACCAACATTTCTGATGTCGGGCTAGTGTCTAAAACATGAGTAGAACTCCCAAAACTCAACAGTGAGGGAAAAAATCCAGAATCAAGCAAAAAACACGGTGAAACATAAATAAAATAAAATATAAATAAAGAGCACATCTAGAAATCTAGGCATCATGGCATACCTATCCGGATGACTAAAATTACACACACACACACACACACACACACACACACATACACACACACACACGGAAGGCAGAAACTGGGTCACTCACACATCACTGGTGGAACACACGACTGTATAGCTGTTTTGGAAGAAGATTTGGTCTTCTTACAAAAAACTAATCACATCTCTGCCACACAAGTCAGCAATTGAACTGCTGGGTATTTATCCCAGGAAAGTGAAGACTCCATTCATGCAAAATTTTGTACACAAATGTTTTAAATAGGTTTTGAAAAAATATAATAGACAAAAACTGAAAACCACCTGGACATTCTTCGCTAGGTCAGAGGTAACAGAACTGGTGTCAGCATACCATAGAATATTACACAGCAGTGAAGAGGAATGACTTGGATGCACATAATCTTGATATGTTCCCAGAGAATTGTGCTATGTGACAAAAGCCTATTTAGAAGATTGTGTATGATATGACCCATTTATGTATCATTCTTGAAATGGCAAAATGATGGAGATGGAGACCGGTTTAGTGGTTGCCTAGGTTAGGAGGGTAAAGGACAGAAAGGAAGTAGGATTAGCTATAAAAGGGCAATCCAACTCTAGGGATCACTGGGGATAGAACTTCTCTCTCTCTCTCTCTCTCTCTCTCTCTCTCTCTCTCTCTCTGTTACTGGGTTACTGGAGATTGAACCAAAGGTGAGGGATCCTCTCTTTGAGCTAATCCACAGCCTTATTTTTTATTTTGAAACAGGGTCTTGCTATATCACTGCATACTGGCCTTGAACCTGCAATCCCCCTGC
This sequence comes from Graphiurus murinus, assembly GCA_004027655.1. Lineage (NCBI taxonomy): Eukaryota > Metazoa > Chordata > Mammalia > Rodentia > Gliridae > Graphiurus > Graphiurus murinus. The sequence continues at coordinate 98,861 of PVLC010000837.1, forward strand.
CTCAGCCTCCCAAGTACTGAGATTACAGGCGTGGACCACCTCCTATGGCTATTCTGTCTCTTGATTGTGTCAATAGGACATTGCAGTATCATTCTGTAAGATGTTCCTTTTGGGGGAAACTGAGTGAAGGTATGTGAAATCTCTTTCTATTTTATCTTTTAATTGATTTTAATGTAATTACCTCATCTCAGAGTGAAAAGGTTAAACAGGCATTACAGGGACTTATCTCCAGGCTAAGTGCTCTTATTGAGATACCTCATGCCTGTGTATTTGATTTCTTAGGGTCAGCCTTGGGTTTGATGATTTCTGCCCTGTCTCTTGGAACACTTCTGCCATAATAGTGTGGGCTTGATTTATGTCCTCTGGGGGGTGAACAGAAAAGAGCCACCCCAGTATCCCTGCAAAGCCTACGTCTCAGCACACCTGACAGCTCAGCGGTGCCACACAGGTGGGCCCAGGGGAGACTAGCAGACCAGGATCATGCAAGTACATTTTGCTTTTTTTTTTTTTGGTACTGGGGAATAAACTCAGAGGCATTCTACTTCTAAGCTACATCCCTAGCCCTTTTATTTCTTAATTTGAAATAGAATCTCACAAAGTTGCTGAGAGCCTTGCTAGGTTGCTGAGGCCGGTCTCAAACCTGCAATCCTCCTGCCTCAGCCTCCCAAGTACTGGGTATCGGGAACCCCAGGCTGAACCCTCAACCGTGAGGCCCCAATAAAGACGCTGCCTGAATGTTGCTGATTCAAACCTCTCTTTATTATACCTCTCTCTCTGGGATCGAGGGCATTACACAAGCAGTAACAAACACAGCACAGAAGCCATCTCTCCAAATAGTGCCTTTCCAACAGACTCCCAATAACCTCTCTCTCCAGCAATCCACCTTCCACTAGAAACCAACAACCTTTCCTCCCAGAACTTCTCCAGCAACCCACTCCAGCAACAACCCAGCCAGCCTCTCTTACATGCGAGAGGTGGAGGCTCTTAAAGCCACACAGGGCCTAAGCCACGAGGCGTCTCATACAGCTCTCACCTGGGCCGGCCACGAGCCGGGCGTGCTGGTGCATGTGCTCTGGCGTGGCGCAGCCCTAGAATGATACCACCTGCAGCCACTTCTGGCACTCTGCCAGGCGCCATCTAGAGGCGGGGTCTTTCCGGCCAGGCTAGGCCCCCGACACTGGGATTACAGGTGCGTTCCCCCACATCTGGCTGCACTGTGCTATTCTAAGCCACCAAGAGCAGAGATGATTATGACATCACCATGGATTACTGCTACAGGATGACTGTCAGTGTGTCAGCAATGCTGGGCATGCAGTGTAGACACAGACTGGGAGGACAAAGTGGCTGAAATCCCTTCTCTCCTGGGGATCCAGGTGCAATCAGAAGGCTCTAAATCAAGGTGGCGCTGCAATGGGCACCCGCAGGGTCCTGCAGTCCTCAGAGGCATTTGTCTGCCGGAGCAGGATCTGAGTTTCCTTTTCGGTCTCATCTATTTACAAACGTGCCTCCAACTTCTGCTGAAATCTGTCTGAGAATTTATGGCCTCGGCAGATCACCGTCCCATGAATCATCCGTTTTCCCGAAGCCTCGCCTCATAACAGGAAGTGAGCCCGACGGCGCCACGGCACCATCCGTCAGCCTCAGGAGCCCAGTCCACAGGCTCGTTGACAGTCGGAGGCCTTTGTGTTCACAATTCTGCAGGTCGCGCCTGCGACGCTCACGAAGGTGAGAAGCCCCATGAATCTCATGAAGCCAGGCACCGCAGACAAGGTGCACAGCTCGTGTTTGTGCAGTGTTTCCTCAATGTGTAGAGCATGGCACACAAAACAACTTCAGGAGCTCATAAACAACCTGTTTGGACATGCCAGCTGTATAGAGTATAGGGCATAAACAGTCTCAGGAACTCAGAAAGCAACCTGATTGGGCATGCCAACTGTATTAAAGTATGTTTTTTTAAATTTTTTTATTTTTTAATTAATTAATTAATTAATTAATTTATTTATTTATTTATTTTTGCAGAACTGAAGATTAAACCCAAGGGCATTCTACCTCTGAGCTACACCCCAGCCCTATTTTTTTATTCTTCATTTTTATTTTATTTTATTTTTATTTATTTATTTTTGTAGTACTAGGGATGGAACCCAGGAGCATTTTACCTCTGAGCTACACCCCCAGCCCTATTTTTAATTATTTATTTTCAAACAAGGTCGCACTAAGTTGTGAAGGCCTCACTAAGTAGCTGAGCATGACCGCAAACCTGCCAACCTCCTGTCTCAGCCTCCCAAGTACTGGGATTACAAGCTTGTGCCGCCATACCGGGCTATTATTCTTTATTTTGAAACAGAGTCTCACTAAGTTGTGGATGGCCTCACTAAGTAGCTGAGACTGGCCACCACCTGCGATCCTGCTGTCTCAGCCTCCCAAGTACTGGGATTACAAGCGTGCACCACCACGCCTGGCTAACTTGTTTTGACATGTCATCCTATAGCTCAGATTAACACACATGTAACAGTTGATAATGAACCTTGCATCATAAACCATTTCCTGCTTTTGATGGACTTACATCATCAATCCATTTGTAGAAATGACAAGGGCCTGGTAAGGTTTGATAAGCCTGACAAACACATTTGACAGCATCTATAGAAACTCTATAAAAAGAGCAGCCTTTTCAACGCACAGTGTGCTGAGCTATTGCTTACTCCATGATGAGTCTACCATGCACACAGCTCTGATCTAGCAACTTCTCTTCAGCCCTGCTCTTTGCTGACCAAGGAGTAGTGGAATTCCTCAGCCTTCTCAGTGCCTGGACCAACTTCAGAATTTCTTCCATTCCTGTACTTGGTTCATTATCGCTTGTTTGTAGCTTGTCATTTGCTAAATTTTTTAAAGTGCTCAAATGACAGAATTTTATGTTGTCTAGCATACTTGTTCGACCTAAATTGTTAGAATTATTAGTGTGAAGTGTACCATTTGATGTTCATTCATAGCTAATTGACTTTAACAGCTACCCAGCATCCAAAACCAGCTCAACCTCACTTAGAGAGTTTACTAATAATTTCCTGTATGCTATAACCTTTGAATGTTGAATAAACCTTGTGACACTGTGGAAAGACCAATTGTGTGTGACAAGACTTATCAGTCTTAGGACCGTGTGGCCCATTTCTCACAATATTCAATTTCAAAGGACTTCTTTTTTTTTTTCAGTACCGGGGATTGAACCCAGGGGCGTTCTACCTCCAAGCTATACCCCCAGCCCTATTTTTTATTCTCTATTTTGAAACCAAGTCTCACTAAGTTGCAGAGGGCCTCGCTAGGTAACTGAGGCTGGCCGCAAACCCGGATCCTCCGGTCTCAGCCTCCCAAATGCTGGGATTACAAGCGTGTGCCACCACACCCGGCTCAAAGGGCTCCTATATTTGGGGCAATAGAGGGGTTTTATGGCTTTGTTCACAGAGGAAGAGGACATGCTCTTGCTCTTAGTTCTTAGGGGGGGAAACTGAACTGCAACTTGGTCCTTTAACACATTAGGACAAGTAGCTCAACTACCAAACTAACTACCAAACTACTACTACTAACGAACTACCAAAGAGTAAGATTATGACCAGTCCTGGCTACATTCACATCCGCATGTGGGGGCAAGTATGCCATAGATTGTCAACACATACTTGTTAAGAGTGTTTGTCAGAAAGGCATTTTGTTCAACATAAATCCCTAATAGAATGTGCAAGTTCCAAGTGATTTTTTTTTTTAAATTAGAACTCAGCAATTTAACGTTTGTGTACAACATTTTGTGACTGCTTTCTTTATTTTGATCTATTTTTAAAATAACTCACACCTGGGCTTAGTCCAGTTCACCCACTGGATACTGTTTTAGTCAGCTTTGTCATCACTGAGACCAAGATCCCTGACAAGCACAACGTAAAGAAAGAAAGGTTTATTTAGGCTCATGGTTTCAGAGATCATTCCATGGTCAGCCGTATCATACCTGCAGAATATGTTGGTGGCAGGACTTTATGGCAGAAAAAAAAAAAAAACCCACCCTAAGCTCAATAGTAGCAGGAATCCAGAGAGAAGAAGTGGCCAGAGTCCCTGGCCACACACTCAGTGATCCACTTTGTCCAGTTATGACCCATCTTCCAACCTCACTACCGCCCACACATGAGGTTTTGGAGGACGTTATTAACCCACACCATACAGACACGTATGGCCTGATAAACACAAGCCACTGGTGGTCATTGTGGTCCTCATGAAAAAGTACCAACCAACGGCGGAACTAAGGTTCAACACTCAAATTCTCAAATGCCTTTGGAAGTTCCAACGCATCCCCCTTTGCTATATGACCTGGGACGCATCTCTCATGCCCTCTGGACTTCAGATTTCCCATCTGAAAGTGAGGACAATAATCCAGCCTCATTGGCAGCGAGAATGATTAGGAGTGATACACATAAGATGTCTGCCAGAGTGCTTATCCTGGGTCAGTTCCTGGTACCAGGCAGGTGCTCTTACCATAGAGAGACTGCATGGCAGAGGTTAGTGTGGTTCAAGTATGCAAATACTCCAATTAGAAGCAAAGGTTCCCCTACTATTTGAGTGATATAAAGTTGAAGCCACCTTCATATTGGTCAAGACTTAGCTTAAACAACACCCCCCCCAATGTTGTCTCTCTCCTTCCCCAAGGGGTGCTCCCCCATGACTGATGTTGACCATGTCACTTTGGCTGTGACTTTCCTCCTCTACAACTGTGTCCCAGGCCATAATGGCCTGCATCTTCCCACATCATCCATCCCCAGGTTCAGGGTCCCTGGGAGGAGTCGAGGATGAGACCCGTGCTGGGAATTCCCTCCTCTGTATGTGGAGGTTGATCCCTGAGCGTCCCAGTCCTCTGAGCTCCTCGTCATTTCTGGTTAGGGCCAAGTCCACTTTTCATTTCCTTACTGCTGAGTCAGATAGGCTGAGCCTGTGATGGAATTACTGGTGTGTGTGTAGGTAGCAGGGGGGCCGGCACTGAGGCTCCAAGCTTAAGGTGGAGGCCCCTTTTATCATCCCTCTGAAAACAAAGGAGAACCCTGCTGCCCAAGATAAGTTCTCACCAAGCCATCCTGCAAAGCATCATGCTAGCCTTGAAGATAGAAAAAATGTGTGACTCAGCAGATAGTCTACTCCCAAGTCTACAGAAACACACAGTGCTGTGTGCCCAGGTGGAGGCTAACTCTTCAGAGAAGGGGCAAAGCTCCACCCTGTGTCTTGTTAAAATGCAGATTGGATGCATAGTAGGTCTGTGGAAGGCCTGAGACTCTGCATTTTTAACAGGTTCCCTGCAGCTTCTGGTCCTTTGAGCACCCAGATCATGAGTAGGACCTGGGTAGAGTCCTGTCCTGCATTTGGGGACCTGTGACCTGTGACCTGAGGCCCACTGCTTCCCCTCTCATGTCTCTAAAATGAAGACACGGTGCATTGTGGGTGGGCTTACATGTTCTGTGTGCCCTTGTGCACTTGTCAAAAGGCTGATGTGGTGACAGGCAAATCATGCAGCTTCTTCACCTGGGCAAGGAGATACAAGAGCTCTGGGAGTCATAGCATGTGAGTGGAGCCGGGTAAAGCTGTGGAGGAATCCCCCTTCCCATCTGAGAAGGGTACAGACTGCGGGAGTCCACCTCTGCGATAGTCTAGGAAACATAAAACTATGGAGACAGTAAAAAGACCTGCAGTTGCCAAGCGTTCAGCAGGAGGGAAGGAGGAGTAGGTGGAGCACAGCGCGTTTTAGAGCAGTAATGCTGCACTGTGTGATTCGATAATGATGAATAGGTGTTTCCAGCCATTGGTCCAAGCCCACGGAAGGTATGCGGCTAAGAGGGATGCTGGTGCAAGCCATGGACTGCAGTTAATGACACTGTGTCAGCGCTGGCCCCACAGCCATGTGGGAGGCGCCCTGTTCAGGAGAGGAGTTAACAGAGGCATAACTGTGTAGGGAGCAAGACACCAACTTTCTGTGCTTTCTGCCCCACTTTTTTTTCCCATGAACCTGAAACTACTCAAAAAAAATAGATAAATAAAACCTAATTTTTAAAAATGAAAATAAAAACAAACATGAACAGATATTTCAAAAGTAAAGACATAGGAACTCTGCAGTTGGGAGCCGAGTTTGTCAGGACTTAGCTTCAAGAATAGACAAGCTGGCTATGCAGAGCCAGGGCAGGCTGCTGGACTCTTCATCCGCTCCCTCCTCTCCAGAAAAGAAATGCCAAGAAGAAAATACCAGCAGGCCACGGGCCCAAGACCCTGTGGGTCCCTGGTGAAGCCTCTCCTTGCCCACGTGGGGTGGCTCCCTGTGCTTCCTCTTGAGCGCAGTCTCTGGAGCTCACAGACAATTCCCCTTGCTCACCAGGTCAAAATGATCACAGCAGCACTTGCCTGTGTGTCCTCTCCCAGACTGGACCGAAGGAAGGCAGAATTCCCAGGGAAAACACTCCCCAGCTGACTCGCCTTACAGGGTCGGCTGCCCATCCCTGGGAAAGTGACTGAGGGAGGGTCTGGCCCAACCCCGGTGCTCAGCAAGTGGGAGGCATCATGGGTCTTCCTGGAGGGAATCAGGGTGACCCCACGGCCCTGCCGTGCTGTCTGGCACAGCCAGGGTCTACACAGGTGTAGAACTAACCCCTGTTTGGTGAAACAAAGAACACTCATCCTTGGGAGCAATTGTCAAAATACTTTAGTTCCTGTGGTTGCTGAAAACCTTAAAGCTAAGGAGACCTTGTAATTCATCCATGAAACTAGATACATTTTAGAAAATAAAAGGATAGGGAAATACTGTACAGAAGTTTTAAAACCATCTATCTCCTATCTATCTATCTATCTATCTATCTATCTATCTATCTATCTATCTATCTATCTATTCCTGGAAGCATACATACACATACATATATGCATATATACACAAATCAATTGGTTTTATTATAATAATAGACGTATAAAATAAATCCATGCAAAGCTAATTTTCAAAAATATAATCCATTCCAAATATAGCATATATACATATTTATTAAACCATGATTTAAAAGTATTTTTTTGTAATAGTTATAGTAATTAAAAACAATCTAATAATTAATTTTGGCACATGTACAGGTGCTTTGGTCTCTTTCTTGGCTGTATCTATATTGAGTATACTTCACCGTTTTTTTCTAAGGAATATATTTTAACACGGTTTTAAATTAGGAATTCCCAAATGGCGACTGTACTTTTTCTAAATTTAACTTTAAGGAGAACATACTTTGAGAGTGATAATACATTCAAATGACCCTTCTTTTGATACTATGGTAATTTTAGTGGAGAAAATATTTTCTCCAGAGGTGTTGAATTGATCTGGCCAGCCCAGATCAATTTCTGCTAAATGTACATGATCTCATACATAACCTTTTACTAAAATATGCAAATATATCAACCTGCATATTTTCATAGGAATAATCTATTCACAATTCTTTAGGCTAAACAGAAATAATATGGAGTGAAAACTCACATGGTTAGGAAGAACTAGAGAAAAAATAGGTGGATAAACATAAAAGGCCTTTTTTCTTTATTTGAAATTCACATGATGGTTTAAAACAAAACTTGGAGTATTTTATTACGAGATTTATATCATAGGTAGACATGTTACATATGATAACTATAGTACAAAATATCAGATAAAGGTAAGTCTACTTACAAGATTGTAAGACTGCTATATTATATATAAAGTGGCATATTATGAATACTAAATATACTATAAAAATTGATGGCATGTGTGAAATCTTTAGAGCCACAACAGAACATCATTACTGACGTGGAAGATGTGTAACAGTACTGATTGCCTTTATCTGATACTTGGAGATCTCTCTACATAACGGCTTCAAACCTATATTCTTTTCAAGAACTTGTGTGAAGTAATCACCAGCATAGACCATATACTGGACATAAATTGATGATACCTACAACTTCCATTCAAATACATCAAAAAGAAAATAAGATAAGCTGATCAACAAGGGTTGGTTAGACACTAGAACTCAGGAACCATAAATTATTAATGGCACAATAAGATGTTGTAAGTGCTTAGGTGTTTCCTGAAAATTCTTCCAACTGCTATACATGTTTGAAATGTTTCATAATAAAGTGTTGAGAGAACAAGTTTAATCAGAAGTTTCTTCCCACCAGTTGATGTAGTTCAAGATGAACCGCAGAATTTCACAAATGACTCATACCACCTGTTGAATTCTCTTTCTTCCATATGATCAGTTTGTTGCTTGCCCTTAGGATAGATAGCTATTTTAATAAATGCCATTTGCTAAAGCCTTACATCTTCAATTATTTTTTAGAATTTTATATGTAGAATTCTCTGACTAAAGAATTTTTAACGAAATGTGACTGAAATTCAGGGAATGCCTTTATAAAAAATTTAATGTCCTCCTGAGCTTGGTTTTCAAAGCAGTACTTCCAAGCTCTGATACTCTTAAAACCTGATTGAATATGGGTAGCCATAAAAGTGCTGGGGTGTTTTTCATGAACAAGGTCAACTTTGTCACAAAATATGTTAGAGTTGACATGTGTATGTGACTTGTGATGGGGTGCGTATAAAGACATTTGTAAAGCTTTGATATTACGCCAAACCTTGAATGTTACTAGAAATTGTAAAGGCACCACAATTAATTCTAAACTCCATCATATCTTCATCCAGTAAAATGTGTTTTACCAACACTTCATGTATCAACAAATTTTTATTTAAAATTTCCCTAAGATACAAATTATTTTCTCTTCAATGTTTAAATTTCACAGAATTTAGCCAGGCATGGTGGAACATGCCTGTAATCCCAGTACTTGGGAGGCTGAGACAGGAGGATTGCAGGTTCAAGGCCAGCCTCAGCAACTTAAAAAGACCCTCAGCAATTTAGTGAAACCCTGTTTCAAAATGCAAAATAAAAAGGGCTAGGGCTGGCTGGGTGTGGTGACACGGGCATGTAATCCCAATACTTAGGAGGCTGAGATAGGAGGATTGTGGGTTCAGGGCCAGCCTCAGAAACTTAGTGAGGCCATCTGCAACTGTTTCTAAATTTTAAAAAATTTAAAAAAGAATAAAATACGTCTGCTCGGAGGTAGAATGCCCTTGAGTTTCATCCTCAGTACCACCAAAAAAAAAGAAAAAAGAAAAAGGACTAGGACTGTAGCTCAGAAGTAGAATCCCTCTCAATAAATAAATGAACTAAATTAAACAGAATTTAATTACTTCCAAGTAATGTCAGAAGATCTTTGACACAATAAATTTCTCAAAGCTTTCATTGTATTAACTGTATAAAATAAAACCTCATTTAAAGCTAAGTTAATGGTTTCATGATTTTTAGGATCTGCTGACACTGATATAAAATGGGCAGTAAGTATTTGTGAGTTTCTTTTGTGACCCTTCTGCAGTCATGTGAGGAGCTTCTGGTCTACTTTCCATAGGTGCACCGCATATATTTGTAATAGAAAGTGAGCCAGTCACAGAAAGTGAGGGGTCATAGATAGGCTTTCTCTCCTCCGTGGAAGCTAGGGAGTAATTGGGACACATTAGGGACTTTAGATAATGGAGAAGAAACCCCAGGGGAGGAAAGGAGGGGCGTCTAGGGGAAGTTAGTGGAGAAGGAGGCAGGATTAATGAAGGAAACACTTCCACTGACATTATATACATAGGGGAAATTGCCCGTGTCAATCTCTGTATCATCTCTGGGGAAGGGGGGGAGGGGAGGAGTCAGGGAAAGCTCACCAAGGGCGTGTGCCTGTGTGTCTCTGTCGCTCTCAACTTCATCACGATGGGAGACTACAATGCACCAGTAAAAATATACTAAAAAAGAGAAAGGGAGTGGAATTGCATGAGGAATAAAGCCACTCGATTTGATGGAATAGCCATTCTCTCAGAGTGGACCGGACAGTGTTTGGGACTGATTTCCCCTTTGAGGACACATTTCCTAAAACGGCAGCCAGCTTGGGAGGATGTGCAAGTTCCTTTGGAACTGTCCTGCCTTCTCGTTTCCAGCGGTAGAGTGAGAAAAGATGCCATTCATGATGCACGTTCACCAAGACAGTATGTTCAGAAGCAGAAATTTAGCTCTTGATTTTCATTCAGTAGGTGTTTTATTTTTTCAATGCCTTGATGGTGAAAGTCATCGCAAACTAAATGGCCTCACACCACAAAACACAGTATAGATTTATCCTGGGCCTGAGCAGAGGCCGATCTGCGGCAGGGGAGCTCAGAGCACTCTCTACATACTGCTCGGATTGACGGCTCAGCCTCCACCCGGGTGCACACCACACTCCCCCACCTGGAAGCCCCACGGGCGGGCACATTTTTCCATATTTACTCACAGTCTTAGCTACAGACCTAGACAGGAAGGAAGGAAGCTGGGGGTGCAAGGTGGAGGGCCACTAAACCCACCTGGATTACATCAAAGTGGCTATTAATAACCATGCCTCCCTTACAAATAAAACATCTGGCGCAAACGCTAACCTGGAAGGAGTCTGGGAAAGTAGGACTGGATTGGGACTCTGCAGCAAGCTGGGACGGGGTCATCTGGTGGTAGAGAATGCCAGGTGATCCGCTGCATGCTGACGGAGAGTCTGTGGACCTGTCCCAGGGGTGTGCTGCACGACCAGTGGGAAGGAAGCTCCTCCAGACAGGCTGCTCCTTCTGCCTCTGACACTCTGAGAAGCTCCAGATGCGTTCCTGTGAATGGGTGTAATTAAATACCCTTCATGGATAATAAGACTCTATTTCTTTCTTTTTTTTTTTTTTTTTTGTGGTACTGGGGATTGAACTCAGGGGCATTCTACCTTCGAGCTATACCTCCAGCCCTATTTTGCATTCTTTATTTTGAAACAGGGTCTCACTAAGTTGCGGAGTGCCTCACTAGGTAGCTGAGGTTGGCCTCGAACCCGGGTCCTCCAGTCTCAGCCTCCCAAATGCTGGGATTACAAGCGTGCGCCACCACACCCAGTGACTCTATTTCTTTCAATGCAACTTTTGTGGACTTCACAGAAGGAAGGAATTATGCCACATTCAGCTTCTGCAATGTGGGAATATTAGAGATTTAGATTCTTCTCTTCAACCAATAATTCCCCGGATCTCTCAGGTGCAGAATAGCTGGTGTCTGGAGGCCAGAGGAGGGCAGGCGTGCTCGGCCCAGGCCTGGCTTCCTTCAGTACTGCTTCCTGTACCTTATCTTGCGAAATACATTGGGGGATGCTGGGGCCAAGAACACCAGAATGCAAATATAAACAGATTGTCTCATTATTTTTTTTCTTCTTCTCTAGAGTCATTTGAATATCGTGATGCTGAGCCAGAATTTGTATTTGAGACATCATGGAGTAGTAGAAGATGCATCATTAACTTAAAAAATGAATTTTCTGGTTAAAAAGGGAGCATGGGCATGGCATGTCATGTAAACCTTGTTTGTGAAATGCATCATAATTGCGGAGATGGTAAAACGGGAAAAAAGGGCCTGCCTCTTGGAATGCCGGATTGTTAAATTTGCAGGTCAGCAAGCACCCCGCCACTCTACGCTGTTGTGTGTCAAAAAGACTACGATACCAGCAATTCTTTATGGTGTGACTTAAAGTAACAACAGAGACTGGTTTTGCATGGTGGGTCAATTACCACGGACGATGCACCTGTACATAAATATTTCCAATCTTCTCCAACCAAGAAGAGTTGGATCCTGTTATCCCACTTTCACACATGGAGAGACTTAGGAGCAAAAATACCTGGGTCATAGCCGGCCGGTCTCTCCTGGAAGGGTCCTTGCAGGACGTGGCCTTCCATCTCTCTCTTCCAGCCCAGTGTGCTTTGCCTTTCTGTCCCTGCACACACACACAGGAGGCTCTGTCTAGTCAGGTGGAAAACGAAGGCTCTGCAGGGACTCCCAGCTGCAGAGGACCCCCCAGTCGTTGGCACCCCAACCTGGTCCTTCAGCTGCAGAGCAAGCGGGTTCTCCTCTGAGGAGCTGGCTGGGGTTTTTCGCCACAGCTGTCTCTGGCTCGCCATCTTGTCATCCACAGTCTGTGTGCAGAGTGGCAACGTCACACGTGTCATAGAGCTAAGACCCTGGCTTCAAGAGCACGTGGGGTCACGGGTGGGGAGGGATTTATTCTTGCAAGTAAACAGCCCAATGCCACCTTCATGTGCGGTGCTGGCCTAGATGCTGGTACCGGGCTCTCAACAAAGGGGAGGAGGGTGTGGTTATCAGGGAGCACCAAGCCAGAGCCAGGTACATCGTGAGGAGTGTCCCAGGGAAAGGAAACCCTGCAGTGCGCGTGGATCCCTAGAGGGAGGGTAAGTGACCAGGAGCGCTGGACAGAGGCCCCATCAAGTCTTCCACCAGGGCCATGCTTGGTCTTTCATTTTAATGACTTCCATTCAAGTTTGGAATAAACACAGGAAGGAAGACATCTCTGATTGGGCAGAGCTTTTACTGGCTGATATAACAAAACCTCATAGCCGAGGTGACTCAAGGAAAAGAAATGTCTTGCTCACGGTCCTGGAGGCTGGAAGTTCAAGGTGCCTGCGGCCTGGCAGATCTGGTGTCTGGTGACAACTCATCTGGTTCATAGAGGGAACAGGAATGCCATTCACACATTCACAGGGTCTCTGCCTTCATCTTCTAATCAAGTGCAAAGACCTCACCTCCTGAACCACCACCTTGGTGAGTAGGATTCTTTCTTTTTCTTTTTTTTTTCTTTTAGAGTTTTATGGGGGCAATGTGATTCTATATTGTAAGGAGACTTAAAGTGATACATTCACATATGCACCCAATAATCAGGGGACTGCAAATCAAAGCAACACTGGGATTCCACCTAGCTCCAGAATAAACACTGATGAGGATGTGGGGGAAAAGGGTTGAGCGTACAACTCTTGGTGGGATTGTAAATTAGCACAACCACTGTGGAGATCGGTACGGAAGTTTCCCAAAAGAGTAAGAATGAAGTCACCCTAGGACCCAGCTACACAACTTCTCCACCATATTTCCCAAAGAATCAAAGGTGACTAGGTTTCAACATAAAAATTTTGGAAGGCCATGTTCAGGCCATAGCAATGGTGTAGATTCAATTTAAAGAATAGCTTTAAATAATAGAAGGAACAAGGCATTCTTAGTATGGTCCAGTTTTACCTGTGTTTGAAGGCTCCAAGAAAGCCGGGTGTGGTGGCGCACACTTGTAATCTCAGTACTTGGGAAGCTGAGACCAAAGGATCAAGGGTTCAAAGCCAGTCTCAGCTACTTAGTGAGGCCCTCTGCAACTTAGGGAGACCCTGTTTCAAAACAAAGAATAGAAAACAGGTTTGGGAATGAGGCTCAGAGGTAGAATGCTTCTGGGTTCAATCCTTAATTCTGCAAAAAAAAAAAAAAAAAAAAAAAAGAAAGAAAGATAGCTCCAAGAAAAAAAAAAAAAAACAACTTCTGGGTGTGAGCCTGGACTCTGACCCCAAGGACTTGGGTTCAAATCCCAACACTTTCACTTGCAATCTAGCCAGGTCATGCTCCTCAGCTCTCCCGTCTGTTTAACAGGTGGCAGCAGTAGTGGGTGCCATCAGGGCTGCTGAGAAGTTCAGGTGAGGTGACTTGTGTCGAGGGCTTAGGATACAGGAGGAGGCCCAGCAGCCTCTCAGGGTCACCTGCCCTGGTCCCGGCTCCCTCACTCCAGCCGCCAGCACCACGCTCTGGGTTCCAGCCTCGCTGATGTATGGGCAGCAGCGTCGTTACTTTTACTGCTATACTCATCTCTCCAGCAATCTATAAATAACACGTAAGATGAAGGGTGGAATTACTGGGTCATAGGATATGCACATTTTCAAATTTACTGGGGAATGACAAACGTCCTCCAAAGTCATTGCATCAATATATACTCCACTCAAGTCTGTGTAAGATTCCCATTGCTCAACAGAGGTGCCAGGGTTTGGCGTTGGCGGATTCCTTGGTTTCCATCAGCCTGAACACTGCGAAAAGATTCCTCATCGTGGGAATCATTTTCAGTTTCCTGGTAACTAATTAAGATTTATATCTTGTCGTACTTTTATTGCCCACTTCTAGATTTTTTATTCTTTGTGTTTGAATGCATTTCTTTGGATTCTTGGAGCATTTTCTATTGAGTGTTTTGTTTTTGTTTTTGTTTTCTTCTTACGGATTTGGAGTTTTTTATGTAGTTTGGTTGCTAATCATCCAATGTCAACTAGTTAACCAACTCTGGCAGTGATTTCCATTCCAAATACCATCTTTCAGTTTTCCAGTTGTATTTTCACTTTCACAATGTTGTCTTTGGATATAGATGAGCTCTAAATTTTAATGTATTTGAGATCATCAACTTCTCATTTTGTGATTCTTGTCACTTGTTTCTCATTTAAATAATCCTTCTCTACTCTAACATCATAGCACCACTTGACTTTATTTTGGGAGTTGTGAAATGAATTTTGTCTTTTATATTACATTCCTTATCATGCTGGGAATGGATTTTTGTGTATGGTGTAAATGTATGGATCTGTTTGTTTTGGGGTTCCCCCCCAAAAACGGGTCATCAATTATACCAGCAATTGTCAGCCTATCCATTCTTTTCCTCATGTATATATGATACTGTCATTACCATAATTCAAGCTGTCATACTTATATTATTGCTTTTGTGGGGGGGGTTATATCTTATTCAATTGGTAAATATGTTTATTTTAGCATATTCAAGTCATTGTCGAGTAACACATCATATCTCAGTGTTTTAAGACAAGAATGAACCACTTGGCACAAGAAGTGACAGTTTTGAGAGCTTTCTGGAACAGCATTTTTTCTCTTCTCTGTGTGGCATTAGTCTGTAAGCCCCGGGGTCAGAGAACCGGGGTCCAAGATGGCGCACTCATTTGGCTGAAGAGTGGGTGCTGGCTGTTGCCGGGAGTATCCAGAGCTGCTATGGGGCCTTATTTGCAACTATGTAGTTTATTTTGCAAGTTTCTTTCACACAGAAGTAATAAATGACATTTCTGCCTTTTTTTGGTACAAATTAGTATATTATGTTTTTGTTGTATTTTCCTAAGCTTTTGTTGTTATAATAGAAACGCAAGTGATTTTTGTATGTTGGTTATATATTCAGCCAACTTGCTAAATCTCATTAAAATTCCCTAACACCCCCATTCTCCCCATTACTCACCCTTCTGCCACCTGCTCTAAGCAGCCCCAACTCTGCTTCCAACATTTCAAATAAGAGTAGTCTTCTTGGTATTTTGTATGACTAGACAAATACACAGGCACACAAACACACTCAGTTTTTCTCCAACTTGTGGGTCACAGAACTTTCCTGCTTCATCGTGTATTTGATGAGAATGAAGAGCCTAGACATTGTGATTGTCCATTCTTGTGTACCAGATTTTGTTGTCTTCCTTTAGGGAGTGTAGGACTTAGCTCTTCCAAGAAGTTGATTTATACAGAGATAAGCTCTGTCCTTTTGGGTCTACCTTATAAGCTTTTAATGGTAGTTTAGACTTCCCCCTTCCTTTTAGTTGATATTACCATTAATTCTTCCCTTCTAGGGCTTCTAAGGAATGTCCTACCTGTTCAAACAGGATTTCATCATGACTGGTCAGAACTTGAACATCTTACAATTCTGAGAGCCTGAAAAATTTTTAGCTTACATCTCCTTAGTCATGCATGGGTCGTCTTGTGTACCTGTGTGTGGCTTAGCATTTAGAATCAAACTCTTGGGGACCCCCTGAAGACTTCTGGAACTCTTTCTCTGTGTAATTCTAACATCTGTGGTTCTCTGCTCTGCAAATTCCAGCCATTTTGTCCATTTTGTCTTACCTCTCAACTCAGCAAGACTGCTTAGCTATGGAGACAAAACAGCTTGGGGACTTCCCCTAACTATCCCCCACCTTCTTTCAGGGACTGTGGTGTTATAAAGCCTACTCTCCAATGCTTGCAGTATTTTGTCATATATCACTTATCCATTCCAGTTTTCAGGAGGGTAAGTCTAGCAGCAGGTACTACCTCGGGCTTGAAGCAACTCTTTTCTCTTTATTCTAATTTCCAGGTACCCATTCTATTTATATTTTTGAGGATATTCCACAAGTGTTAAACTGAACTTGAACTTAACAAAATTTAATCAATATGTTTAACCACTTCTTAAACACTATATACAAATGTTTCACTTGTAATTATCTCTCCCCCTCCGCCACACATAAAAGCTATTTTTAAGCTTTTAGCTTCACCTTCTGTTTTAACTCCCAAGATTATAGTTATTAGTTCCTTAAATACAATACATGAATCAACTTACCCAGGTTCTTGTGTGTGTGTGTGTGTGTGTGTGTGTGTGTGTGTGTGTGTGTGTGATCTTGAATCCTGGCTCTCCTTTCAGGGGTAATTTTTCTGGTAACTGAAGTATAACTCATGGTGGATTTTGTAAATGAAGTACAACTCATGGTGAAAGTGTTGATCTGAGGTGTCAACTTGACTAGATTAAGGGAAACTCAGCTGGTAAAGCATTATTGATTTGGTGAGGGGCTGGGGTGTCCTAGGGAGCAAACCCAGGGACATTTTACCTCTGAGATACACCCTTGGCCCTATTTTATTTTGAAACAGGGTCATGCTAAATTACTGAGGGTGTCGCTAAATTGCTAAGGCTGTCTTAGAACCTGTAATCCCCCGTCTCAGCCTCCTGATTACTGGGATTACAGGCCTGTGCCTCCGCACCCAGCCAAGCACTATTTACTGTCAACCACTGTTAACGACTCCCTGTTTCAGAAGGCACTGAGCCCATCTTCCTTTTGCTGAGAGGGAAACCCAGGTGATTAGAAGGCCTCAGCTGCCCAGATAGAGCTATGTTTCCAGACGTGATTAAGTGTGTGTCAGTGAGCATCGGTGGAGAAGGACCATCCTCCTTGGGGGCAGGCGCCCAGGAGACCAAAACCAGGCAAGAGAGGTGAGGTCTTGCCGCCCTTCCCTCTCCTCCTGCCTTGGACACCACAGCTCGAGGTGCTCCGACTTCTGGACCTGGGACCTTCACCAGAGGCCTCTCAAGATCGTGCACCTTCAGCCTCAGACTGACAGTCACGCCACCGGCTTCCCTGGTTCAGAGAACTTCAGACTCAGGTAAGCCATGCGGTTTGCACTCCAGGGTCTCCAGCCTGTCGCTGGAGGGCTGTGGTGGGGCTCCCCTGTCTCCATAGCCAGGGGAAGTCATTCCTCTGTCTGTCTGTCTGTCTGTCTGTCTCTCTCTCTATATATATATACATATATATATGCACGTATATATGTATATATATGTACATATATCAATAAAATTTTCAATTTTATTTCTCAAATATATCAATTTTATTGATATATATGGAAAGAATATGTATTGTATATGTATTGCCTATTGCATACGTATGTATATGTATTGCATATATAGCTAGATACATATATATATATGTACACATACATATATATATATGTATATATATATATGTTTTAGTGTGGCACTCAAGATTGAACTCAGGGGCATTCTACCTATGAGCTACACCCCTAGTTCTATTTTTTATTCTTTACTTTGAAACAGGGTCTCACTAAGTTGCAGAGAGCCTCACTAAGTAGCTGAGGCTGGCGGCAAACTCGGATCCTCTGGTCTCAGCCTCCTGAGTACTAAGATTACAAGCGTGCGCCACCACGCCTGGCTACACACATATTTTTATCCTATCATTTCTATCTCTCCAGAGAACCCCAACTAAAGCAGGCAGTAAACTGACATGCGTGTATGATTGTGTGTGTAAGGGGGTGTGTTTGTGTGAAAATATGTCAATGCCCTCTAATTCTGAGCAGCTGCGTTCCTCAGGAACACAATATTAGGCTGACAGTAATTTCTCTTAATACATGAAGAATACTTTCTGCTAACTCCTCGTGTCGCTTTGAGAATTCATTTGTCATCCGTCACACCTCTGAAGGTAATGTCTTTTATCTCTGATTGCCTTTAACATCTTTCTCCTTGTGCTGCTGTATCGCTGCGCTGTATCTAGGCGTGGATTTGTTTTTATTCATCTTGCTTGAGATTGGCTGAGCTTCGTGGAGGTCATCACCACTCAGAAGCTCTGGAAAATTCTTGGTCATTCTTTCGGAATATCATTCCCCTCCCCACCCTGCCCTGCTGCTTCTTGCCCCTTGCTCTCTGGAATCATAGAGACAGGTTATAACTTCTGTCTTCCAAGTTCCTGAAACTCTTTCACACCCCCCTCTGTTGCATCCCTGTGACTCCTTGACATTTATAGTTCTGTTTATTGATGCTATATTCAAATGAGCACAGAATGCTGCTCAATCAAGACTTAGAGTCTACATTCAAATATTGTATTTTTATTTTCAGATACTCCATTTCTTTCTTATAATTTTATTGGTGTGATGGTGTATGATAGTGAGAGTCATAGCGATGCATTCATATATGCAATAACATTAATATTTCTTTTGTTTCAATTCTGCTGCTCAGTTTTGAAGAGCTTCTTCTTCCTTCGTTTTAAAAAAATAATTAATACTATTTTTGTAGTACTAGGGATTGAACCCAGGGGGAGTCTACCTCTGAGCTACACCCCCAGCCACATATATATATATATATATATATATATAATATTATAAATATATATATCATAAATATATATTATAAATATATAAATATATATTTTAAATATATATAAATATATATTTTAAATATATATATATAAATATATATATATATTTTTTTAAATTTTTAAACAGCATCTCATTAGTTTGCAGAGGGCCTCGCTAAGGTACTGAGGCTGGCTGTGAACCTGCGATCCTCTTGTATCAGCCTTCTAAATACTGGGATTACAAGCATGTGCCACCATGTCTGGATGTCTGGCTAATATTTATTTTTTATACTTTTCTTGGTGCCTTGTAATTACACATCATGGGATATGTAACACATCGCACACACGCACTCAGCATTCAGCCTTCCCTTCAGATCCTCCCCTGCCCCCCCTCCCTCCTGTACACATCAGCGAGACGGACAGCAGTACCTTCATCTATGGACATGGCGTTATTTAAACTGTTTCCTTCACAGTTCTTCTGTTTCTCCCCTTCCGGCCCCCTGCCCTTCCCACTATTCTGCTGGTCTCTCTTCTCAATATCGAAAGCCTTTTTTTGTTTTCTATTTTCTCTCTAGCTTTTCAGATTTGAGAGAAAACGTTCAACCCTTGACTTTCTGAGGTCAGCTGGAATTTTCTCTAGTTCCAACTAGAGAATAATATTTCTTTTAATTGACAAATTATAATTGCATATATTTATGGAGTGTTGTGGAGTATGTAGGCAATGCAGAATGATTCAGCAAAGCTAAAAAAAAAAAAAAAAGCATTCCCATCACTTCACTTACCCATCATTTATTGTTAGGAGGCGTTTGAAACTTTGACAAATAATAATTGCACGCTTTTATAGTGTGCAATGTGGTGTTATGACATATGTACACATTGTGGCATGATTAAATTAAGCTAATTAAGGTACTCAACAGATCATATTCTTAACTTTTCTTGGTGGCAAGAACATTTAAAATCTACTCTTAGCAATTTGAAGTTCATGGTACCTTACTGTGAGCTGCGGTCACCACGCTGTATTGGACATTCTTCCTCCATCCTCCTGCAACTCTGCAGCCCTCCAGCATCTCTTTTTGTCTCTTCCAACCTGGGAAGCTCCAGTGCTCTATAGGTTCCGCTTCCAGGTTTGCTCCCATCAGCATTGTCATTGCTGTGACACAAAATACCTGATGACCACAGCTCAGAGGAGGGAAGATTCATTTGCTCACACTTCTGGAGATTGCAAGGGTTCAGTCCACGTTAGGCTGGGTGAAGTAGATAGAGCTTGGGACACGGTAGCAGGAGACAGAGAGAGAGAGCACATCATGGAGGCCAGGAGCAGAGTGAACAGGGAGAGGAGAGACCATGTATAGTCCCCAAGGCCACACCCCCAGGGTCAGCCCCTCAGGAACCAAGCCCCGCCTCCAACATGGTGTGAAGCCAAGAGGACATTCTAAATCCAAAACATAGCAGGGCTTTTTCTGGTACACCCGTGGAAAGCACCCTCAGCTCCGCACCCCAGCCGCCGCACCACACGGCCTCAGCAGGGGCCGTGCAGCTCGCAGGGTCACGACTGGCCTCTGGTCCTTGCTTCTACCTGCAGATCGGTCACCTCATCCCTTCAGACCTGAAATTCCATTATGGAGCTTTCAGATTCCTGCTTAGTTTTTTGCTTCATTAAAAAATACATATGTGAGCCGGGCGTGGTGGCACACGCTTGTAATCCCAGCATTCGGGAGGCTGAGACCGGAGGATCCGGGTTCATGGCCAGCCTCAGCTACCTAGTGAGGCACTCCGCAACTTAGTGAGACTCGGTTTCAAAATAAAGAATAAAAAATAGGGCTGGGGGTATAGCTCAGAGGTAGAATGCCCCTGAGTTCAATCCCCAGTACCAGAAAAAAAAAATACATATGTGGCCAGGCATGATAGTGAACACTTGTGATCCCAATACTTGGAGGAGAGACAGGAAGATTGTAGGTTTGAAGCCAGCCTCAGCAACTTAGGGAGACATCCTGTTTCCAAATAAAAGAATAAAATAGGACTGGGGTGTCGCCTGGAGGTAGAACACTCCTGGGTTCAATCCCTAGTAACATACACACACATACACACACACGCATAAGCGCGCATGCGCGCCTTTTGAACATTAGAATAATAAGTAGCATTGTTTTTTTGATTCTTACATGTTATTCCAGCTTACCTGGGTCACTGGCTCTTGCAGATTAAAAAATAAATAAAAAGTTGCTTTTCAGAGCAGCGTGTTTCTTGTATCTTGCTATTCCTGTTTCCCCTTCCAATTTTACAATTCGGAAGCTGCTAGTGGAGAGATGATTATATACGCTGGGTAGACTGTCAGCCCCAGCTTCCCTTTCGGTGGAATCCTAGCCACTGCAGGAAGCAACAGAGGGTCATTTTAAACCACAAAGTGATGAGGACTGATCCTATTTTCTTAGGAAGAAGCAAGCCCACCAGGGGTGTTCTTATTGGCCTTCTCTTACTTCTCTTTCACTTGATGTTTACTGGGTGTTGAGATGCATTTCTCCTGGGGCTGAGAAGTTGATGGGAAGGTTTCCTGGGCTGGACGAGAGGAAGCAGAAGATAAGGAGCACCCTGGAGAGCAGTATTTACAGGAGGACAATCCCCAGGCTCACAATAGGTCCCGGTCCTGCACAGTCCCATCACCACTGAGCCTGCCATCTCTGCCCACAAATTTTCACACGAGGGAGAGGGTGTGGAAACCATTTTAAAACAAGAATAACATGGAGAAAGGATTAGAGAGATCAAATCAGCAGGCATCTCCCAAGCATCCTTCTAGTGGGTTGGATATCAGGCCCCGGAGGTTGAGGTTGACGCAGGGGGAGAGGCCGGCTGCCTCACACTTCTTTTTAGCCCTACAAGATAGAAAGTGGCAGAGCGAAGTGTACAGTGTGTTGAGGGAAAAAATACTCGCATTTAACATTTGTACATCTTACCAGTTGGTATCTGCAACCGAAGTCAAGAACAGTTAAAAAATCTCGGGTACGCAAGGGGCTAGAGCGGCCATGTACCCTGTCTAGACAAGTCATCCGACGATATGTTCTCGTCAAGTGAGAGCTGAGTTAAGAAACAAAGCAGGATTCGACAGAAGTGCTTTGGAATAAAAGAGGTACCAGCGAGCCTGAAGCAATGTAAACACACAATTAATATTAGCTGTAAATATGGCCTCAAGGTGTGTCATTAATAATTCTTCAAGCAGTATCTACATGGAGTACGTGTTTGAAATCTGTGGCCTCTGACTTCAGCTATAAACTCTGAATATTGGAAACTAACTCTGGAAGGAATCAAGAGTGAGGATATCTGGATCCCAGGAAACGGGGAAAGGCCACTGGGAGACTGGCTGCCCTTGACCTCAAGGGACATTTGTAAGACTTAAAGGTCACCAGTCAAATTGGCACTGTCGACGCATGCTCAAAATCAATCCACAAAGGGAAGGAGCGAAGATGACTAGAAAACAAAAGGATTCGAGGCGCAGAGACCAGAGGGATGGAATCAGAGCCAACACATCGCCATTGCATGGAGTGTAAAGGGATTCCATTCATTACCGGAGGCTTTGAACAGGAACAAACTCCAAGTCGATCATCCACCATCTACCAGAGACGCCACAGAGCCAAGAGATCCGGGAAGATTAAACATGAAGGGCTGGAGCGTCACACACCGAGCAAACCTCAGCGAGAGCTCGGGAGGCATGATGACCGGGGAGAAAGTATAAATCAAAGTGAAAGAATTAAACAGGACAAAGTAGGCCATGTTTTATTGATTAAGTGTTCATTTCAATACAATGAGATGACAGTTATGAACCTTTCTGTGCCAAACGACGCCGAATCAAACCTGATCAGGAAAAGTCAGGTGTAAATACAAAGAGAACCTGTCAGACGCTCAATAGCAGCTGAACGTTCATCGGTCTTTGACAAATCAGGGAGGTAAAAAGAAATAAATAAAGGAGGATTCCAAAGTTCTGTTTACTGGAACTAATGCGGTATCTATCATGGTTCCTGTGAATTGCTACCCATTTCTACTAAAGAGTCATCTCTATCTCAATGCTTAGGTGATGCGAAATTAGATCTTATTTAAATCTCAAAGTAAGCCGGGCATGGCGGCACACCCTGGTAAGCCCAGTACTTGGGAGGCTGAGACAGGAGGATCCGGGTTTGTGGCCAGCCTCAGCTACCTAGTGAGGCACTCCGCAACTTAGTGAGACCCTGTTTCAAAAAAAGAATAAAAAATAGGGCTGGGGGTGTAGCTCGGAGGTAGAATGCCCCTGAGTTCAATCCCCAGTACTGAAAAAAAAAATCTCAAAGTAAACTCTGACTTGTAGAAAGCAGAGTGTATGCAAGGTATGCAATTTGTAGTCAGTTATCATAAGTAGCAAAGTTATACATTTCACCTTTAAAATCAAATATCTGTAGAGTCTTACATGTTCATCGCTCTGCTCAAAACACTAACAATAACAAAAACACCTCAAAACCTTGCCTACAGGATTGCAGGTTAGTAGAGCCAGATGCAAAGTAAGCAAATGTATCTTATGCCAGACCTTCAGGACTGTGGGAAAAACGGGCAGGAATGTGGAGGAGGGAGAGCTGGGCAGATGGGTTACACATTGATATGGTAATCAAGAAAGACCTTATTGCAAAATTAGCATTTGAGCAAACAAGCCAGATGTGGTGGCACACAACTAAAATCCCAGTACTTTAGAGGCTGAGATAGGCAGATTGTAGGTTTGAGGCCAGCCTCAGGAACTTAGCAAGACCCTTCACTTAAAAATAAAATAGGGAGGGGGGTAGCTCAGAGGTAGAATGCTCCTGGGGTGCAATCCCCAGTACCAAAAAACAAATAAATATTTTGAGCCAGCACCTGCAGGAGACCTGTCTGGGGGGGGGTCCCCCGCAGAGATAGTGACACCATCTAAAGCACCCAGGTGGGGGCACACCCGGGCCCCCCAGCGACAGCCAGGGATCAGTAGCACTGGGTGGGGGTGCGCTGGCAGGCACAGTGCTGGAGAAAAGTCTGCACAGTGACATCCCTGGGGTGCAGTGCTGCAGACTGACTCGGTATTGTCAAGTGTCTAGTTGGCGGGTGCGTTGAGAAGATTCTAGAACAGGGAGCATTGTCACGAGGAGTCCAACTGCAGGCCAGCGCCATCTTGAGAAAGCATGGCGGCCGGTTTAGCATGAATGCAGTGGCCAGAGATGGCCGTGCTGTGCTGTGAGCTGAGGCCCTCCTCTCCTCACTCCACAGGGTCCCACGCAGCCCCAGGCATCCCTGTGACACTCAGTCCCCGCACGCCCCCACCCCACGCAAAATCCCTTCCATGGCCCCCTCCCCACCAACCACCGATGGTTCCCTCTGGCCCAAACCTCGGTATCTGCCCCACCCCCACCCCCAAACTCTTCTCTGGAGAATCCCGCTTTCTTCTGGCTTGAGATGGCGCAGGAGCTCCCTGGGAGAACTCACCTTGCACCCTCGGAAGCCCGGCCAGTCCTCGGGGCCAGCGTCCTCTGCCTCTTTGGCCTTGACCCTTTTCCTTTTCAAAGCTTCTAGCTCCTTCCAATGCCTCGTTCCATCAGCTGCCCGTCCTGCGGGGGCACCCTCTGAGATCCAGACCGCCGACAGGTTTGCAAAAGATGCAAAGCAGCCTCTCTGCCTAGCCTCCATGGCTGCCTCACCATCCCGGAGGACCGAGGGTCCGGGAGAGCACGCCTCTGCCTTCCCCCTTGCTTGCTGAGCCTCCTCTTGCTGGCTTTCTGAGGCGTCTTCCTCTGTTCTGCCTACTCCGAGTCTGTCTACCAACACCACCTTCACAACTGCAAGAGCCTCTTAGCTTGGATTCACACCACTCTCCCAGCATCCTTATTCTGCTGCCCCTGTTAGTGCTGGAGCGTGGGGAGGAGGCGATCTCTGCAATCCTTGCTTCTCAAGAAAAAGGTTTCAAATGGAAAGCACGTACAGGGAAACAGAAGAGATCTCTTTCTTCATTTACTTATTTATTAACGGATTTATTTATATTTAGAGGTACTGAGAAGTAAATCCAGAGGCATTTTACTTCTGAAATACTCCCTCATCCTATTTAATTATTTATTTATTTACTTCCTTATTGATTGATGTTTATTTTGCAACCGGGTTTCACTAAGTTGCTGAGGCTGGCCTAGATCCTCCCGTCTTAGCCTCCCAAGTTCAGGGATTATAAGTGTGTGCCACCATGCCCAGCTTGTAAGAGCTTTATTTAGCATCGCGGGTGAACTCTTGGAGAGAAGAACACGGTAACGGGGGTGAGGAGGTGGTTACACCCCACAAGTGTCTGGAGTGGTCCGTTCCTCGGGAGTGTGTGCATGATGGAGTCTTCCACCTGGTGAGTTTTATTCAGCCTGGAAGCCTTCCCTCTTGTGTATATGTGTTCGGGGGCTTCAATGCCCCTTTTAGATTCAAGAAAGCCGTTTCTGGCCATGAAAGGGGCGATCTGCGGGCTGGGCTCTTCAGCGACCAAAGGTGTTGTCACTCCCAGGAGAGTGAGCCCTGACCCCTTCCCCCCCTTCCTCTGTCTAGCCCCCTAACACCCCACTCCACCGACCTCCGCGCTCAAGCCAAGGGCACTCCGTGTGGATATGAACTGACTACACCACCGCTCATTCCCAAGAACCTCCCGCCTTGGCTTTCCCCTTGACTCAAATGAGATCCCATGGACCGTCATTACAGACCCTCTTCCTAGTGAGTCTCCGTCCTCTCATCTGTCACTTCCTCTCCACACTAATCCCGGTTCCCCACCCGCTCTGCTGCCAAGAGGCTGAAGGTACTTATAGTAAAACACGCGGGCGCATCGTCAGATGCAGGTGAGCGCCTCCATCACGTGGGCAGTGACTCGCTGGAAAGTCCCTGGCTCTCCTCCAGGTAGAGAAACCATCCACACATCCCCTCCTCGGCCCGCCAACCCCTCGCAGGAGTTGCCTCCCCCTGACCCCAAACCTACCCGCTCGCCCCTCCTGTGCTCACCCTAGGTTCCTTTCCTCTTATATCCCAGGAAGCCGCCCACCCAGCCCGCCATCTCCCCCTCCTTCTCGGGGACAGAACACACGCCATGTCCTCTGCTTTGAAATCGTGACCTGCGCCCTCCTCACGGGCCCTGGAACGCACACTGTCTTACAAGATGGAACATAAACCGCCCTGGGCTGCGTAGCGCCCGCCCTCTAGGTCCAGCTCATTCTACTCCTTCCTTCTCAGCGGAACTCCTGCGTGAGTACTCCATGTCACTGTCCTCTCTTCCTCTCTTCCTGTTCTCCCAAACTCACCTCTTCATGACTTTGGCTCACAGCTCCCCTGAGCCTGGGATCTCTTTCTTTTTTCTTTTGGTAGTACTGGGGATGGAATCCAGGGGCATTCTACCTCTGAGCCACACTCCAGCCCTATTTTGAAACAGGGTCTCACTAAGTTGCAGAGGGCCTCACTAAGTAGCTGAGGCTGGCCGCCAACCTGCGATCCTCCTATCTCAACCTCCCAAGTACTGGGATGACACGCCTGGCTCGGGGACCTCTTAAGAGCACCAGCCACTTCCCTGTTAGCAGAGACAGGATCATGTGTGCTTCATAAGAAAATGACACGCGTTCTTTTCAAGCAGCTCCTAATTTAGTCGCCACTTCACTGTTTTGCACGGTGTCCTTCTGGTTCCGGGACACCGAGCGTCTGGGCCAGGGCGCGTCACCTTTCTGGGTCTCAGGACGCAGTCCTGGATGATCTCTCTGCATGGGTCACCAAGATTCCACCTAGTCCTGTGGCTTCCAACATGGGAGATGGCTCCTTGAATCTCCCCACTGGGCTCTGGAATGAGAAAACCCAGTGACCCTGCCGGCACTGATTTCTAGAGCTACCTGGACTCACCGTGCTTCCACCCGACTCTCAGTTCCTCTGAGAGCGCCTTGATCCTCTGAAGTCTTCCTCACCTTAGAAATGGCCTGGCTCTCCAGCCGGTGTGCCCAGCATCGAGCCCTTCCTCTTTCTCTCCTTCTTCAGCCTTCTCCAACGTGCTGGCCTCCGCATCCTGCAGCAGCAGGTCCTGGGGCCTCTTCCTCCCCAAAGATCTGATGCCAGGCCCTGCTGTCCACTCACCTGCCACCATCTCGGCCAGCTGTCCAAGACAGATGTGCTGCCTTCCATGAAAGATCTCAGCTCCCACCCGAAGCAAGGACCACAGGCGGAGTGTGGCCCGCCACTCGGCAGTCTGCATCAAGAGGACACGCAGGCGACCCATCCCGTGTCCTAACGGTGGCTCCTGAGGACGAGAAGAAGCGCGGCTGCCCCCCAAGGCCGCCTTGAGATAAGACAGGCCTGCAGCGAATCGGGCCGGTGGAGATTGGCCTCAAGTCAAATTGGATCACGAGCAGGAAGTGAGAAAAGCTTCTCTGAAATTAAATGCTATTTAGATTGTCTTT
Source organism: Graphiurus murinus (assembly GCA_004027655.1). Classification (NCBI taxonomy): domain Eukaryota; kingdom Metazoa; phylum Chordata; class Mammalia; order Rodentia; family Gliridae; genus Graphiurus; species Graphiurus murinus. Next base: position 125,891 of record PVLC010000837.1, read on the forward strand.
CCAGTGCCAGGAAAGCGCTGGCTTCAAGACGGAGCAGAGAGCAATTTTTACCAAATAAATGATGGGAATGTCATCCCCGGAGACGCTTTCAAAATCTCCTTGGCATCTGGTTTTAATTATGCTATCTGTTCATTATCATCCCCAAGGCAGTATTTCTCAAAATTCCAGGATATCATTTCTATTCTTGTATTTAACAAACATTTGCTAAATGCTTATACTGTACCAAGCACTGTACAGGGAACTTGGGGAAAGGGAAGGCCGCGAGACCTGTGACCCAGGAGAGAGGCCGAGAGGAAGGCCAGGCACCTGGGACGCCCGAGGGACTCCAGCATTCTGAAGGCACCCGGAGGTCCTGCCTCCCCAGCGCCGCCCTCCTGGTCGCCCCAACTCCAGAGGGAGTCTGCCATGGACACGCTCACTGTCCCTTCCCCCTCGCTGGCCTCCCCCAGCCCCGCTCCAGGCTGAGGTTTGTGGGGCAGCTTGTCAGAGAGGAGCGCGTAGGCACATCCCTGAGTCCCTGCCGCGGATCACAGCCTCCCGGCTTGGGGAATTCTACAGCAACATCTAGTGCCTGTCTTGTTCCTCCTGAAACAGCAGTCAGTGTTTTCCAACGAGAGTCTGCAGGGAGCATTAGCTCTGCATTAGGATCTGACAAGGAGAACGAAGAGGTGTCTGAGGGGGAGGGACGGGGAGAAGAAAGCTTCGTGTGTGGGAACTTGATGGCCCATGTCTTCAACCAGAGATGCGTGCGATTCAGGTGCCAGGATGAAGCTGCGGAGGCTGGGAGCCACTGAGGAAAAAGGTCTGCCCAGCATGATTGGCCTCTCATTTCCCTAATGGATTTGGTTGGAGTCCCCCTTGCATATGCTCTGCAGCTCTCACCTGACAAGAGACACCGCCCAGAAGTGTCCTGGCTGGAGCCTTTGGAAACGCACGTGCATATTCCACTGGTGGAAATGAGGTGTCAGGGGAGGAAGCTCGTACACCAAGACAGAAGACATCCAGAGCCATTTTATCAGATGCAGGCAAGGCACCCTTGCTCGGATTCTGGGAGGAGCTGGACTGATTAGGGCCCAGACGCCTCTGGGTCTCTTCATACCTGGAGAGATGGCACTGGCGTGGAGGAGGAGTGCTTCCTGACTCTTGGGGCTCAATACCCTGGAGAGACGGTGAGTTGCAGATCACTTGGTGGCATGGTTCCAGCCAGAGGAGAGGAGAGAGCGGGGGACTCTTGGAGACTAAGTACGTGTGGAGCTATTGACCATGTGCCAACCGCTCGACCAGGCCTTCAAGTCGGCCGTGCCTAACTCTCAGGACAGCCCTATGAAATTGAGATTTTTTTTTCTCCTTTTACTTAGGTTTTATTTTAGGGAAAGATTTCTTTGAAAGTAACATTTTTTCTCTTTTTAAAATTTAGGTTATACATGATTATTGTAGAACATTTATAAAGATCAAAACGGAGCAAAATGTCCCATATAGTATGATCTCAATTTTGAAGCATATATGCACATACAAAGTACAAGCAAAAATCTATGAGAAAGTATGTGAGTACATTAACCCTTTTTATTTCTGGTTTTTATTTTTGAAATTGAGATTTTTATCCTCAACCCGAGAGGTTAGGAATCTGGAGACAGCAATTCAGGGTTCAGCAAAGTCCAGCAGACTCCTTAAGCTCACACAGGGAGGTGTGAGGAGCAGCCTGGGCCCTGAACACCTGCCGGCAGGGCTGTGGCCAGGTGGAAGAGGACGGGTGACCTGATCGTAGGCACAGTGTAGGGGGGAGATGAGCTGAGTGTCCTCAGGAAAAATGAGGCTTCTCCTGCCACATGGCTGAGCCAGCTGCCCTCCCCAGCCCACCCAGGGTCTGGAGCAACAGGGGGAGATGAAGAAGGCCTGATGACAGGTCAGAGGCAGGAGGGCTGGGGAACTAGACATGGTGGCCCCTTGGGGCCATCCTGACATGTGCTGGGGTCAGGCTGGCGTGGGCAGGGGTTACATATCAAGTCATGAAATGACTGGCCCTGGCAAGGTCTTGGGGGAAAGTTGGCAAAACCCCAACACATGAAGCTGCACATCTCCGAGCAGCAGAGCAGAAAGTTTTCTGTAATGCAAATAGAAAGTAGGGGTTTCATTTCCAATACCATGACCCCCAAACTACAGGGATTGCATCCTAACCCTCAGGGGAGAATAAACCAACTGAGAAAAATGAGCCCTGCAGCCGGGCGTGGTGACGCACGCTTGTAATCCCAGCATTTGGGAGGCTGAGACCGGAGGATCCCTATTTGAGGCCAGCCTCAGCTACCTAGTGAGGCACTCCGCAACTTAGTGAGACCCTGTTTCAAAATAAAGAATAAACAATAGGGCTGGGGGTGTAGCTCGGAGGTAGAAGGCACCTGCTCACACCTGCTGTGGACCGGGCCTTTGCTGGAGAGAGAGGCTGCATCTGCTCAGAGTCAGGGGCCTGCCCTGGGCCGCTGCTCAGCGAGCTCTGTCCCCTCCCTGGGGCTCGCTGGGGTGAGATGGGAAGGTAGACAGAGTTGGGAGGTCCGTCTTAGATATCATCAAGAGCAGGGGACAGATAGAGACAGATAGATCTTTAACAAGTGCTCATTGAAAAGTCCGGTCAAGCCGGGCGTGGTGGCGCACACTTGTAATCTCAGCATTCGGGAGGCTGAGACCGGAGGATCCGGGTTCGCAGCCAGCCTCAGCTACCTAGTGAGGCACTCCGCAACTTAGTGAGACTCGGTTTCAAAATAAAGAATAAAAAATAGGGCTGGGGGTATAGCTCGGAGGTAGAACGCCCCTGAGTTCAATCCCCAGTACCGCCAAAAAAAAAAAAAAAAAAAAAAAAGTCCGGTCAAGTCACTTTACATCCAGGCATACACTTCCCGATGCGTCCAAAGCGTTGACCTCAGGTGACCTTTGCCAGAGATTTCTGGTTTGAGCTGGGAAGTCATGTCTCCTTACCCAGAAAAAGAAATCCGTGAGAAAGGGTGACTTTTCTTGGCCTAGCAGAGAGCTGAGGTCACACGTGAACTGTCACCCGGAAACCTGAGTGATGGGCTAATCCAGGTGGTCGAAATTATAATCTGCCACCTGGGGCAGAAGCTTCTGGAACTTCAAACAGGTGAGAATGTCCACATGTCCACATGGTCATCCTGACAAGTCCCAAGAGCTTACTGTGAAAACCAGAAACTCCCCAGGGCCAGTGTTAGGGGAGCCTACAATTCCATGAGTTTTGCAGGGGTGAAGGGCACCTCTTGCCTTCTGCAGATTTTATAATTGAGCCTCTGAAATGAACTGACTCTACACAAACCAACAGGTAAAAATGACATAAAAATTTAGCATCATGAGGTGGGCGTGGTGGCACACGCTTGTAATCCCAGTACTTGGGAGGCTCAAACAGGAGGATCCTGGGTTTGAGGCCAGCCTCAGCTACTTAGTGAGGCCCTCTGCAACTTAGTGAGACTCTGTTTCAAAATAAAGAATAAAAAATTAGGCTAGGGGGTGTAGCTCGGAGGTAGAATGCCCCTGGGTTCAATCCCCAGTACCAAAAAAAAAAAAAAAATTAATAATTAATATCATGCATGAGGACATCACCTGAAGCGAACTGAAAACCCCAATCCCCGTGTAACCCAGAGGTTTATAAAGGTCTTCACAATGGAGAGAGGAGGAGGCTGGGTTAGGGCTGCCTCCTGACACAGGGCAGCGGCCACCTGCTGTCCTCCATCTGCACCAGAGGTCAGACCCTCAATCTCTTCTCCTGGTGGAAAGACTCCTTCCTAGGCAGAAAGGGGGGTGTCAGATTGAAGACTGCTGTTTAATTAACAAACCTGGATACATGTAAATTTCTTTCTATAACAGGCCAGCTTGTCATTCCCGCACCAGCAGAGGCCAGCCGTTCCTCTGAATAACTAACTAGAAGTATATCAGAGAAACATATCCGGGGTGCAGAATTGTACCCGCCCACAGCATCACTTCCAGCAAGCCCCCCAAGCTCTTGGGAGAAAAATTCAAGCCAGAGGCCACAGGGCTCCGTCTCAGAGGCGGGAAGGGTTGGTTATGCCATATGCGATGTGTCCAGAACTTTCTCCATAACAGGGACCGCAATCCAGCGCGCATGGCTTTACCAACCCTCATCTCCTGTGGGCGCAGAGAGCTTTCCCCTGAGAAATACATGCAAAGGTAGCCGGGTGTGGTGGCGCACGCTTGTAATCCCAGCATTCGGGAGGCTGAGACCGGAGGATCCGGGTTCGTGGCCAGCCTCAGTTACCTAGTGAGGCACTCCACAACTTGGTGAGACCCTGTTTCAAAATAAAGAATAAAAAAATAGGACTGGGGGTGTAGCTCAGAGGTAGAATGCCTCTGAGTTCAATCCCCAGTACCGCAAAAAAAAAAAAAAAAAAAAAAAAAGAAAAGAAAAGAAAGAAAGAAAGACATGCAAAGGTCACATTCCAGGGAATCACGTATGGAAGCCTGAGATCTAATCATAGATCCTGGAATGTCCCCGCATCTACCGCTCCCCGCACCACCAGGGCTCAGGGGACAGTTACCAGCACGGCACTGCCAGCCCCTGGACCAGCTCTCTCTGAAGGAGAGTTCTTAAGGAAGCCTCTGCTCAAAAGGAGGGGTAAAGGAAGGACACGAGGGATGTGCTAGCTCAGGCGCCAATAGCGACGGTGAACATTGCAGTGCGCACAGCCCAGCTCCTGCCCAGATTAACACAAAGCTCACGCCCCAATGCTGCCGATCTCAGCTCCTCTGACCCAGGGTGGGGTGTCCAGCCTTCATGAAAAAATTACAAAATCCTCTGTGTGTTCGTCTGGAGACGAAGCTAGCATCAGAACCAGAGTCAAATGTGACACGGATTCTGAAATTTTAAAGACGAGGCATTTAAAATATCTATAATTAGTACGCAAAGAGTCTAATGGAAAAACTGGACAATTTGCAAGCATGGCCCAGGAGAGGGAGTGGTAAACAGAGATGGAAACCCTAAGAACTACAGGGGAGCACTGGATCAAGAAGCAAGTGTATCGGTAGCCTCGTCCAGGGACTCTGCTTGGATCCCAGGGGGCTGATTGATCCACGTGCCCACAGAAGAAATAGCAAAGGATGGAAAACAGAAAAATAAATCTTATGCAGTTTGATCAAACTGGAGAGAAGCAGCTAGACTGCTTCTCTGCTGGTCCCATAGAAGCGGTTACAATTTATAGAAACACAAGGCAGGTGATATACATATATAGATTTAGCAAGGCTGTGCTTAGCCAGAGAATATGCCAGTCTTGATTTCCTTGGCATGAGGAAGTTTTTATCCTCAGAGGAGATTCAGGAGCTCTGTTTCAGACACAACTGGGGAAAGAAGCAGGGAGCTTGAGGATGGTAGAAACTTGCCAAGCTAAAATGCAAAGAGAAAAAACAAGGAAGAAATGGAATGTCTAAGAATTGCATGGCAATTTCAAAAGGTGGGTCTCGGCCCATTCAGCTATAACAAAACACCCTAGTCCAGGTGGTTTATAAAGAACAGAAATTCATTTCCCCTAGTTCTGGGGGCTGAAAGTCCACCATCAGGCGCAGCACATTCCATTTCTGGTGAGGTCCGTTTCCTGGGTTCTGGATGATGACTTCTGACTGTTTGTCCTCACATAATGGAAGAAGCAGGGAATCTCTTTCTGTCCTCTTGATAAAGATGCTAATACCATTCTTGAGAGACCCAACCCCATTCATTATCTTCCACCTCCAAATAAAATTACTTTGGAGATTAGGTTTCAACATATGAATTTCTAGGAGACACAAATGTTGAGAATGTAGCAGGCTGTAATGTATATGTGTGACTGGAAAACCAGAAAGAAAAGGCAGAACACAGCATGAAGAAAATCTGAAGCAATCATGGCTGAGAACATTCCAGAATTAATGAAAGGCACCAAACTACAGATCCACTGAATAGCAAGCAGGATATAAAAGAAAGAAAATTTACCTTCAGGGACACCACATTCATTACATTTAGACATTAGCAAACCAAAGACAAATAAGAAAACTTGAAAGACGCCAGAGAAAAAAATAATAACGTCTCTTCTGTATGAGAATAAGGATATGATTTCAGTAGACTTCTTGCCAGGAGCCATGGTAGCAGGAGAAAAGGAGAGTGAAATATTTAAGGTGTTAATTTTTTTAAAATAAAACTCCATATTTCTATATTCAACAAAATCATTCTTTAAAAAAATGTGGTATAAATACACAATAAAATATTACTCAGCCATAAAGAAGAATGAAGTCTCATTTGTGGCAGTGTGGATGGAGCTATAGGACATTATGTTAAGCAAATTGTCCTCTTTCATATGCGGAAGCTAAGAAATATTGACCTAAATGCAGACTAGAGATCACCAGAGGCTAGGAAGTGGGGGGCATGCAGTGAATCAAGTAGGCTGAATTCAATCAGTACGCGCTCTACACACGTATTAAAATGCCACACTGAGACCCACTGACATGCACAGTTAATAAATATCAATAAAAATAAAATAAAGCAAAATAGTTTTGAAAATTAAAATAAAAAGTGAAGAACAAATGCTGACTTTTTTTTTCAGAGAATCAATTGAAGGAATTCATCACTGAATGTCTTGTTCCATAAGAAATATTCCAAAGTTCTCAAGGGAGAAGCAAAATGGTATGGGTAAGATACTCACATACCATAAATGAAGAAAGGGCATGTGGAAAGGAATAGATGAGGATAAAACAGGATATTTTATTTTACTTATTCTAAATTGATTCACAAGGTAACTATTCAAAGTGTTAATAGTGATTATAGTTCACAGATTAGTGGAATGACAGAAGAGTTTGCAGATTAGTGGAATGACAGAAGGAATTGGGGAAAGAGTATGCTTCTTGAAGCTCCTGTGCTGTACATGAAGCAGTATCGTGCTACTTGAAGGTGGACTTAGATTAGCTACAAATGTGAATCCAGTACTCTACTCAATGGCAGCCAAGTTTAAAAATATTTTAAATGAGTGTAATCAATAAACTAAGAGAGGAGATATAATGAAATCTTCTAAAAAATGGTCATTTGAAACAAAAAAAAAGCAAAGAAAAGAGGAAAGAGGAGGAGAAGGAAGGAGAGGTGAATGAGAATAAGGGAAAGTTAAAAAAGAAACAAGAACAAGTATAATTAAAACATGAACATAGTAGTTATTAGTTATTAATGCAATCACGTAAAAATCACTTTAAATGTGAATGGTCTAAATATATGAATTGTGACCGAGATTATAAGTGGATAGAAAGACAGAACCCAAAGTACAGGTTATCTATTAGAGACCCGCTTTACATATACAGGCTTGGATAGGATAAAAGTAAATGCCTGGAGAAAGATATATCATGTTACTACTAATAAACAGAAAGCTGTAGTAGCTCTATTGTTTGGACAAATCAGACTTCTAAACAAGAAAAATTTTCGGGGATAAAGAGGGGCATTATATAATGATAAAGGAGTCAATTCTGCAAAAGACATGACAATTTTAAAAATGTATATACAGAGTGTCAAAACACTTCAAGCAAAAAGTGAAGGAAGAAATGGACAAATTCTTTATTACATTGGAAAACCCCAACGCCCCCCTGTCAGCACTTGATAGGTCAAGCAGGCGGAAGCTCGTTCAAGGTATAGCTGAGCTGAATGCCACTATCACTCACCCGGATGTCATGGACACAGAACACTCCACCCAACAATGGCGGATACACATTCCTCCTAAGTTCACATTGAACGTTCACCAAGAGAGACTACTTTCCAGGCCATAAGCACACCTACCCACATGTAAAAGATGAGAAATCACATAAGTCTGCCTGCAGGAAACAGGAGAATCAAACTAGAAGTTAACAGCTGCAAGAGCCTGGAATATTTGCATACCTGACATAACCCTTCTCAATGACAGAGTGACTGAAGGAGAAATCAGAGCAGAAATTTTAAAGAAATTTGAGCTAAATAAAATTAATATGGTATCGAAATTTGTAAAATTTAGTAATTTGTAATATTAAATGTGTATCACGAAAACTGGGAATGGATCGATTGTAGGACCCAGCTATGCCAACTCCTGAGTATCTTTCCAAAGGGACTGAAATCACAACATTATAGTAATACATGCATAGCCATTTTATAGCAACACAACTCACAGCCGCCAAATCATGGCACCAACCTAGGTGTCCATCCACAGATGAATGGATTACAAAATTATGAGAGGGAATTCTGCTCAACAATAAAGAAGAACAAAGTTAGCCCGGCGTGGTGGCGCACGCTTGTAATCCCAGTACTTGGAAGGCTGAGACAGCAGGATCCCAGTTCACGGCCAGCCTCAGCTACTTAGTGAGGCACTCTGCAACTTGGTGAGACCCTGTTATATAAAGAATAAAAAATAGGGCTGGGGGTGTAGCCTGGAGATAGAATGCCCTTGGGTTCCATCCCCAGTACCGAAGAAAACAAAACAACAAAAAATATGTCATTTACAGGGAAATAGATGGACTTGGAGAACGTTGTGTTAAGTGAGATGAGTCAGTCACAGAAGTGGAGGGTCATATTTTTCTCTCATGTGAAAGCTAGGTAGTAATCAGGATACAAGAAGAACTGTAGATCATGAAGGAGAAACTGCAGTGGAGTGATGGTGGGGTCTAGGAGAGGGTGGATAGAGGGGAGCCCGGGGGAAGCTCACCAAGTGCTGTGTGCATGGAGGTCTCTGTCAATCACTGGGAACTTCATTATGATGTGAGACTACAATACACCAATACAAACATACTAAAATATCTAAAATTGGTAATCCAAGCATAGTGACACCCTGTTTCAAAATAAAGAATAAAAAATAGGACTGGTGGCATAGCCCAGAGGTAGAATGCCCCTGGGTTCAATCCCCAGTATTGCAAAAAAAAAAAAAAAAAGAAGCAGCTAAAGAAAATGGTGAAATTTACACCTAAAGCAAGAGAAAGAAATAACAATAAATAGAGCAGAAAAACAGTGAAGAAGAGCCAAGAAAACAGTGGAGAAAATCTACAACACTAAGAGTTGGGTAAACCTCTAATTAGTGAATTGAGACAGAGAGGAAATGAAAATTATCATTCTTGTAAACAAAAGCAGGGTCATCACGACTATACGCAGGACATTAAGGTGAAAACAGAGGCAAATAAACAACTCCATGCCCGCACATTTGATATTTTAGATGAAATGAACTAGTTTCTTGACAAACGTAAGCCATAGAAACCCACACAATAAGAAATGAATCACATGAATGCTGGGAACTTTCTCAACTCCACACAAAACATCTTTAAAAAACTACAGCCAGTTTCACACTTAATGGTGAGAAACGGTACACTTTCTTCATAGGATTGTGGATATGGCAAAAATGTCTTCTCTCTACACTCCTACTGTCACATGAAACCACAGCTGGTGCAATAGACAAGAAAAAATGAATACAAAGGAAGTATACAGATTTGAAGTGAAAAATAATGCTGCTTATAAGAGTATCAATGCTTCAAATACTTAGGTACAAATCTGACAACATACATGTAAAATTTATATGAGGGAAACTACAAAATACCAATGTATAAATGGAGAGATAGAGCCAGGCATGGTGGCGCACGCTTGTAATCCCAGCATTCGGGAGGCTGAGACCGGAGGATCCGGGTTCGCGGCCAGCCTCAGCTACCTAGTGAGGCCCTCCGCAACTTAGTGAGACTCGGTTTCAAAATAAAGAATAAAAAATAGGGCTGGGGGTATAGCTCAGAGGTAGAATGCCCTTGAGTTCAATCTCCAGTACCGCAAAAATAAATAAATAAATAAATAAATAAATAAATAAATAAATAAAATAAATAGAGAGATAGAGTTTGTTCATAGATTCAAAGACTCAATGTTATTCAAAAGTCCATTCAAAAACAAAAAAAGAACCTATAGCTTTATTACAATCCAACTCAAAATTCCAGGAGGCTAATGTGAAGATAACAGCAAGCTGATTCTAAAGTTTGTATGAAAAGGCAAAAAATACAGAATAGCCAATAAAATATTGAAGAAGAACAAAGCTGGAGGAGATGTATTAGTTGATTTTGAGACTGAACTTTAAAGCTAAAATAATAAAAAAAAATGTTTTGATGGCAAAAGAATAAACAGAGAGATCAATGGAAAGCCCACAGATGCAGTCAATTATCTTTGACTAAGGAGCAAAAGTAATTTAATATAGAAAGGATAGTCTTTTCCACAAATTGTGCTGTGACAACTGGCTGTCTATATTTTTAAAAAATAAACCTATATATAGACTTTAAACTTTCTCAAAACGATATTTCTAAAAGCGAAATTCTAAACTATAGGCACAGAATGAGGAAAAATCCATTGGAAGACAGGAAAACTGATAAGTTCATTTTAAAATTAAAACCATCTACTCTGTGAAAAATAATATTAAGAGCCACAGACTGAGATAAAATATTTGCAAAACACCTGTGTGATTGGGACTTGACTCCAGATTCAAAAGATGTAATTCTTAAAATTCAACAATAAGGAACGAAGAAACCCAATTGGTAAGTGAGTAAAATTGTTGAATAGAAGCCTCATGAAAGAAAACATACACGTGGGAAATAAACAGAAGAAAAAACTCTCCATGCTACCTGCCATTAGAGAATTACAAACTAAAACAACTTAGGGGACCCGCTAGACACTTACAATGGAATGGCTAAAATAAGCAAACAATGGTATCAATTGCAGGAAACAATTGGAACAACATAAACTCATAGGAATTACTGGGCTGAAAATATAATGGTACAGCCACGTTGGAAGACAGCCTGGGAATGTGTAAGACTCTCTCACCCAGCAAGCATGCTCCTGGTGTGACCCAGCTGATGTGAAGATTCATGTCCATGAAGGAACCAATGAAAACCCCATATGCAGACAGTCACAGAAGCTCCGTTGACCCTCAGACATCAAGAACTAGCAGCGCTAAGGGGGTCAGCATGGAGGTTCCTCACAAGAGGAGGAATGGAGGGAATGGAGCGCGCAGGGGACCCAGCCATCCCGCTCCTCAGGGTTGACGCAGAAGAACTAAAGTCAGAATCCTCTAGTGATCCCTGCAGACATGTCTTTTTTTTTTTTTTTTTTTTTTTTTTTTGTGGTACTGGGGATTGAACTCAGGGGCATTCTACCTCCGAGCTATACCCCCAGCCCTATTTTTTATTCTTTATTTTGAAACCAGGTCTCACAAGTTGCGGAGTGCCTCACTAAGTAGCTGAGGCTGACCTCAAACCTGGATCCTCTGGTCGCAGCCTCCCGAATGCTGGGATCACAAGCGTGCGCCACCACACCCGGCCAGACCCGTCTTTATAGCAGCACTCTTCACGGTAGCCAAGTTATAAAATAGCCTAGGTTTCTATCAACAGAAGGATGGGCAAAGAAACTGTGCTCTATAAACACGATGGCTCAGCCATAAAGAAAACGTTAAGGCATCTGAGGGTGAACAGAAGGAACCAGAGGATCCCATCCTGCCCGGTGAAATAAGCAGACTTGGAAAGTCAAGAGTTGTTTGTGTTCTCTCTCATGTGGAAGATAGAAAGAATAAAGGAATACAAAGGGACTTCATTAAAATGGAAAGGAGACCAATAAACTGGAGGATGTGGGGAGGGAGGAGGGACAGGAATAGGGAGGTGACTGGGGGATGAAATGACTAAATGATGTAACGTGTGGATATATCACCATGACTGCCTCACCATGAATCCCATTATCATGCACCTGTAAAAAAGAAATAATTGAGAAGTTAGATACTAAATGCTTACATCAGCGCATGGGACATGATATGTTCTTAATAAAGGGCACTTACAATTTCAAAAAGAACTGGAAGCAAACACGACGGCCTTCCATAGGTGAACTGATGAACAAAATGTGCACCATCTGATATCCCATTATACAGTGACACAAAACTGATCAAGCCACCAAAGGCAAAAGGCGCGGGTAAATCTCAACTGCACATTGCTACGTGAAAGATGCCAATTTGAGAGCGCTCGCCATCCTATGATTCTAATCAGATGGTACTTAGGGAAAGGGGAAGCTCCAGAGACAGGAAATGTTCCAGGGGCTGCCACAGGCTCATCGAATGGGAGTGGGACCCAAGTAGAGCAGCCAGAGAGTATTATTTTAGAACAACTACTGTGCGCGACACAGTGATGGCGGATACGGAGCTGTGCGTGTCTCAAGCCCCACAGAACTTTATGGCACGAAGGTCAGCTTGGAGGGCATGCAACCTCACTGATAGGGTGGGGGAGAGAGAGGACCTGAGTCATGAGCGGCATCCGAGGCTGAAGACCAGAAAGCTGCCGTAGACAACCCTCTGCTCTCGTTGACACGGGTGGTTCCACGGGAGCGTGAATCAGCCATTCTGAAACCACCCTGTGTGCACATTGAAACAGAACAATTGTGCTTTCTCGCTGTTGGAGCCTGAGGTTAGAGTTAGCAAGGAAGTCAGACAGCATGGTCCACAGGAAAGCAGGTCAGAGATACAGGACTCAGTGTGGGCTCGTCAGTCTGGGTACAGACGGTCACAGGCAGGTGTATACTTACCTATCTGTGAATGGGCAAGCAGATGCATGTACAGCTGTTTTTTGTTTTTGTTTTTTGTTTTTTCCCTCTACTAGAAGCAATGGAAGGTCAGTAGCAACAGGCTACTGGCCAGGGAGATGTCTTATTCTGGAACTGGGGCAGAATATGTACACAAAAGATGTGCTTAGCACTTCTTGGGATGCCAGAAAGTAAGGAAGTGCTAAATACACACACACACACACACACACACACACACACACACACACACGATGATGGGGCACATAAAAGGGACGTAGGAACCAACTGAAAGAGCTCCCAGTGGCCAAATCTGGGGCATTTTTGCCAACAAAGTTAATAAATTATCCTTAGATTGCAATCCAACATATGAACTGTCCATGAGTTCGTAATGACGTAAACGATGAGATAAGGGAGTCTATGAGAAAAGAGGGGTGCCTCTCCCATGCAAATGGATCTAAAGTACTTAATGTGGGTACCCCATAACTCACGTCTATATACGCAACTCCATTCTCCTGAAGTTCAGGCTGCACGTGAAGATGTCCGCCAAAGACTGCAGTATGAAAAATGGGGTGAATTTTGAGAACGTCGCAGTGGAGAAAGCTTGCCCGGCGCCCCTGCTCGGCATCACCACGACAGCTCCTGCTGGCGACACAGCTGGGCCTGAGTGTGCTGAGTCAGCGTGTCACCCCTTGGGTCTCCTCTGCAGACGCACAACCCCAGGCTGGTGATGCAAACCCTGGGACACACCCCGGGGGAGGGAGGTTCCAGGCACACTTAGTCAAGCCCCTCGTACTGCCACGCTTAACAGAAAGAGGGAAGTCTGAGAAACTGTCCCCCCCGCCCCCCAGGGAGGAGACTGAGAAGACATGACTACTAGCTGTGACTTGGGAATCTGGATGGCGTCTTGGGGTAGAAAAGGGACATTCGGTAAAGACTAAGATCTGAATAAGGGTGGACTTTAGACAGGACTAGTGTCTCAATACTGACTCACTAAGGTGACGAAAGTAACACTAATGTGTGATTTAATAATAGCGGAGACTGGGTGTGGAGTCTATGGAAACTATTCAAGCTATTTTCACTTTTTTTTTGTTTGTTTTTTGGTAAACCTAAAAGTATTCTAAGTAAAAAAAAAAAGTTTATTTTAAAAATGAGGTTGTGATAAATGCAAGAAAAATGAAAACAAAATCAGTAAAACAAATTAGAAATAAACTGCATACTGTGGTAGGAAAGTTATTCAAATCTAGAAAATATTTGTAGTAAGTGCAGCTCTGGGATGTGTATCATGGTGTTTTTTAGTCATCAGAAAATGTCCAGTTGGAGATTCGACGTTCTTTTAGAGGCTAGCACTCAATCGGTTTGACTTAGACTTTGATAATACTTGGGTAAAATTATTCTTACTTTAAATTTATTTTCAAATGATATCCGTATCCCTCTGCTACATTGATCCAGAGGTAAGAAGGATTCTAAAGCAGCCAGCATCTCCTAAGCCTTTATAACAAACTAACATAATTCTATGTTCTGATATGGATTAAAACACTGCTTCCCCACTCAGATAATTACACAGATATCTTGAAACCCTATTTCAAATCATTTATGGCCAATATAAACAAATTATATTAGCCTATTTTATTTTTATACTAAAAATATATTATATCATAGTATGTTATTATACTAAAACGACTACAGATATTTATAAAATTGCCAACCTTAGCCCTGGAATTATAGTTGGTAAAGTACTCCTCCTTTGCAACCTGTAGAGTGTAAAAATTATAACCCTAGATAAATTTGAAATTAGAAATTTGGCCTGAGGGTCCTAAGTCTTAGAGCCAGAGTATCTGTCATTAAAGCAAAGAAGTATCGGGAGACGGTGCAAACACCCCAATAGAATGGACCCCTGGGCCCATTTCACAGATGCATAGGCTGTGTCCAGGGCCAGCCAGTCCTCCACCAAGGGCAGGGTGATGTAGGAGGTAGGTCTTTTGCTCTTTGGCACATACAAAGAGTGGTAAGATGAAAGAGAGAGTCACAAAGATGTGCTGGGGGCGACAGGAGGGACAGGGAGCAGAGGCAGGCCGCTCAGGGGCCCTGCTATCTGAGGACAGGCTGCAGGAACCTGAGTGGACGCCAGAGAGAATTAAACCATGCTCCCCCACTATGGCTGCCACTAGGACTCTGGGCACCCGTGCACCCGCTCCAGCTGCACCCTTCACCCCGGGCAGGCCCTCGGTGACTGTGGGCCTTGTCTCCGATAAACCTCGCCTTGCTAGAACTGGGGGAGGTAGACCTCTCCTCAAAGTCAGATGACTGCTGGGGAAATCACCTGGCCAGGTAGATATTATGTAATCACCCTGCAGGACCCGCTCAAGTTTTGTTGGTTTCTTGCTTACAGAAAGAATGAGATCATGGCCCTTACAGGTCACAGCCAGGGGATATAAAACCCATCTCTCACTCTGCCTCGATATGATCTTCAATACGGTCCACACATGTATCCCGAGCCCACACACTCGGAGTCCAAAGGGGCCACAGGATCCTTCTCTGGAGAGAAGCCAGGGGCTGAGTTTGGAGGAAAAGGGAGTCTTTCCAGAGCGGGAGGGAGATACTCTTCCCTTCCATCTTTTTAAAATCACCATGAACCAGGGGGGGAAAAAAAGCCAGGTGTAGTGGCGCACGCTTGTAATCCCACTACTTGGGAGGCTGAGACTGGAGGATCCGGGTTCGAGGCCAGCCTCAGCTACCTAGTGAGGCACTCCGCAACTTAGTGAGACCCGGTTTCAAAATAAAGAATAAAAAATAGGGCTGGGGGTGAAGCTCGGAGGTAGAATGCACCTGAGTTCAACCCCCAGTACCGCCAAAAAAATTAACAAAAAACAAACAGAGCATAAGCCCAGTGTGTCCAGGGAGAGAGCTAGGTGGTGACGCTGGTGCTGGGGACACTGAGAGGCCTCAGGGACAGGCCGCCTCTGAGGAGGGAGGAGAAGAGGGAGCTGGCGCCAGTGCTCTGCCCTGTGTGGGGTTCCCCCATGGAGCTGGGTCACCTGTGGAACACTGGTCAGCCTCTCCTTCCACCCTCCCGTCCAGCCTCCACGTGGACCTCTGTGTTCAGCCTCTCCTTCCACCCTCCCGTCCAGCCTCCATGTGGACTTCTGTGTTCAGCCTCTCCTTCCATCCTCCCGTCCAGCCTCCAGGTGGAGTCCTGTGATCAACCTCTCCTGTCCTCCTAACCTGCCTCCTCCCGGATGCCCTTCCTGCGATGCAGAGACGTGACCTATGGAAAGGCTGAGGGAATTTTCCGGAGTCACAAAATGAACCAGCAGCTGTGTATGCGTTCAAATCTGCTTGACTGCAGAGCCACCCGGGGTTCAGGAAGCCGCTGGGGTCACCGCCTACCTCTGGGAAGAGCGGAGGGCTCCTGGTGCTGGCGATCTGGGCTCAAATCATGGCCCCACCCCCATGACCAAATTCTCTGCTCCCCAGGCTGGCACTCCTGGGCTCCTCTGGTCTTGCTGGAGGGGCCGCTCTGGCTCTGCCTCCTGCTTCCCTCTGGCTTTCTCTGCCTCTGGGTTCGCAGCCAGCCTCAGCTGCTTAGTGAGGCCCTCCGCAACTTAGTGAGAACCTGTTTCAAAATAAAGAATATAAAATAAGGCTGGGGGTGTAGCTCAGAGGTAGAATGCCCCAGGGTTCAATCCCTAGTACCTTAAAAAAGTAAATAAACAAAATACAATACAATACAGCCGGGCGTGGTGGTGCACGCTTGTAATCCCAGCATTCGGGAGGCTGAGACCGGAAGATCCGGGTTTGCGGCCAGCCTCAGCTACCTAGTGAGGCTCTCCACAACTTAGTGAGACTCGGTTTCAAAATAAAGAATAAAAAATAGGGCTGGGGGTATAGCTCGGAGGTAGAATGCCCCTGAGTTCAATCTCCAGTACCGCAAAAAAAAAAAAAAAATACAATACAATACAGCTGGAGGTGTAGCTCAGAGGTAGAATGCCCCGAGTTCAAAAAAAGAAAAGAAAGAAGGAAGGAAAGAGAGAGAGAGAGAAGGAAAGAGAGAAAGAGAAAGAGAGAGAGAAGAGAGAAGAAGAAGAACAAGAAGAAGAAGAAGAAGAAGAAGAAGAAGAAGAAGAAGAAGAAGAAAAGGAGGAGGAGGAGGAGGAGGAGGAGGAGGAGGAGGAAGAAAAGAGAAAGCAAGCAAGTGAGTGACAGGTCCATGTGGGGGTCCAAGAGGAATTCAGGCACGAGGATCCCAACTGCGCAGCCTCTAGCATCTCCCCGGGAACTTGAGCCTTCCCTGGATCCACACAGAAGCCCTCGCAGAGCGTCACGAGAGCAGCCCTTCCTCCCAGCCCGACCCGCAGTCACCGGCTGCCTGCCCTGGCGCAGGAGGACGGGCTAGCAACTCCTGCTCGCGCCAGACGGGGTTGTTCTGAAAACCGTACAAGATGCAAAGTTATTTAAAAGAGTGTTTAAAGCCATAAAGTATTAAAGAAATGCGAGGTATTATTAGGCCTGGCATTTAATACCGCATCATTAAAGCTGTTACGGTTTATTTTTAATTTTATAAGCTGAGCTAATGCTTGTCTAATTTTGAAATGTTTCCCAAACTACTATAATGAGTATATAAAAGGCTGAAATGATGGGATTTGTAAGCCCAGGCTCCTTGGAGAAAGGGGCAACGTAAATCCTGGGAAGAGCCTCCCTTCCCCCATCCCTGCCCAGGGGTGCTCTCCTCTAGCGAGGAAGAAAGCTTTCTCTTTGCCAAAATTTAGCAGGCAACTGCACACCTGGGGCGGGAAGGGGCTGGGCTCGGCCGTGCACAAGCCAGCGAGTTAGAGCAGGTGCCCCGGCTTTCCTTCTCCTTGCCCTCCCTTTGGACATTAGTCTAGTTCACTCGAAATTTGGCAATCAGGCTTTGGGGTCCTAGGGGGCTGGATGAAGGGGTCTTGCCCAGGGCTGTGAGCCCACTTGGAGGCATGAAAGGAGGCTCAAAGTACAAGGACAACAGGTACACACAGAGGCCAGAGCTGGCGTAGTCGTGCGGGCAGGACAGAGCAGCCTGCAGCCTTCCACAGGCCAGAAAGCACAGATGAGGTTAAGCGCCTTGCTGGTCCAACTCTGGCCTCCCGTGGTGCATCAGTGCAGGTGGGTCTCTGTGACCTTCCGTCCTGGGGACCCTCTGTGCTAAGGGCCGTGCTGGCTGGCACACATCATAGCCTTCTGGGGGACACCTGTGTTTTCCTGGGTGAGCCCCAGAGCTGCAGCTGAAGGATCAGGGTCCCTCGCATGGGGGCACAGGTGGGGAGGTGTCGTAAGCACCAGCTCGGTGAGGCTGAGCTAACCCCTGGCTCAGCCTCCGGCGCCAGCCCTGGGTGCCCGCCCCACACCCAGAGCTTTCTGCCCCATGTCCACCTGACCCTGAGCCCCGGAGGCTGTGACCCTGCGGTACTGAACTTTATCTTATTTTGCCCCCTATAAAGGGATGTCACAGCATGCCTCGAAGGTGGGGTCGGGCCTGACTCTTCAGGGGGGACTTCATAAGCACTGCCCCCCTCCTATTACATCCTCACCTCAAAGAACAGGCTCCTGTATGTTAGGCTGCAGGCCCCAGCGCCATGCATGCTCAGCAGGGGCTAAAACAGGGCGTGGTGGTGCACACCTCTAATCCCAGTACTTGAGAGGCTAAAACAGCTTTGAGGCTAGCCTCCAAAACTTAGCGAGACCCTCAGCAACTTAGAAAGACCCTGTTTCAAAATAAAATAGTGATGGAGGGTAGCTCAGAGGTAGAATGCCTCTGGGTTCAATCCCCAGAACTGCACACACATGCGCGCGTGCACATACACACACACACACACACACACACACACACAAGCACACACAAACCCATACATACAATAATAATAATAATAATAGTAATAATAATAATAATGAAGTGACAAGCCTGGTGTAGTGGCGCCGCACACCTGTAATCCCAGTACTTGGAAGACTGAGACAGAAGGACCACAGCTTCGAGGCCAGCCTCAACAACTTAGCAAGTCTCTCAGCAACTTAGCAAGACTCTGTTTCAAAACAAAAAATAAAATAGAGCTGGGTCATAATGGTTGAGAGGTAGAATGCCTCTGGGGTCGATCCCCATCTCTCTCTCTCTCTCTCTCTCTCTCTCTCACACACACACACACACACACACACACACACACACACACACACACATCGCCCTAGCCTGTCCTCCAGAGCCGTGTGCAGACCAAGAGTTCCTGTGCGCGGCTACCCTGGGGTTGGGAACCTCGCCACCACCAAGAGTTTCTCCTTCCCCCCTGCGCCCTGCTGCCCCGGGGACTGAGCACCTGCAGCGGTGGGGTCTGAGAGCCAGGTTTGAGGTTGCCCTCCCTCTGGTTTCCACAAGGCAGGAGGCGCTGGCTGGGGTCTGCCCCCCAGGACAGGTGCTGAGCTGTGTGCTCTTGGAGAAGTCCCCTTCTGATAGCAGCCTGAGTTTCAGGCCGGGAGTGCAGTCACCGCCCACCTGCGCATCTACTCCGGCTCTCCCATTCCTTCCCTGAGCTGGCGGTTGCACTGTTGGCTGGGCACTGGGGACCAGGAGCCTCCAGCAAAGAGCCAGGGTCTCCGGCCAGTCCCAGCCCTTCCTCCTACCTGCCGCCCAAGACCAGGCCCCTGGGTCTCCAGCCCCATTTCTC
Organism: Graphiurus murinus; assembly: GCA_004027655.1. NCBI lineage: Eukaryota > Metazoa > Chordata > Mammalia > Rodentia > Gliridae > Graphiurus > Graphiurus murinus. The sequence goes on from PVLC010000837.1 coordinate 145,136, forward strand.
TCATCTTCATTATAAAGAATAGATCGTCCTCAAGACTTGCAGAAAATAAAATGAACTCACGCACATCAACCAGCCCAGAGCCTACCTCGGAGTACTAAATAAATATGAACTGCTAGTAGTGGAACGCTGGTCCCCCTCGGGGAGGAGCGGGAAGGAACAGAATCAGTGCGGCCCTTTGATCATCTGATTTCTCCTCTTCTGCCCACCCTCCCCTGGCCCCCATCAGGCCTCCGAGCCTAGGGTGGGCGTCCCAGAGCCCCCTGAGGGCGGGCGGGGTCCTTCCTGTGCTGAAGTTTGCTCCGTAACTAGAGGGCAAGCACTTGATCCAGTGAGGTGTTGGGAGTGGCCTGGATGGACAGGCCTGCCGCTGCACAAGCTCCCCCACATGGTGCCGGGCCTTGAGAAGCCTGCAGGCCGACTCTCCCTACACCCTCTCCTTGGACCCTCCTCCTCCTCCTGGGAAACAACCTCAGAGAGGTCTGCTCTGATTCCACCAGTGACGTCCCGGGAGACACTGGAATTCAAGCTCCAGTGCAGCTTAAGAAGTTCTTAATGAGCAGCTACTGTGTGCAGGGCCCAGGACCCAGAGAGGACTCATCGGAGGAGAGATGTTTCTGGGGATGCACACAATCTCCCGGGAAAGCCGACTCAAAGGACAGGAGTGGAATTCACAGTGGGTTGGCGTATGTACTCTGCTCTCGCTGTGACAAATGACCTCGGCCTCAGATGGCCAACGCAAGCCAGAAGTGTCCTTCCTCTCAGGAGGCCAAGCGAGCAAGGCTGCTGTTCCCCAAACCCCCTCTGTAAAGGGTGCTTCAGCTTTGGTTAAATGTAGGGCACATTTAAACATAAAGCAGCAATGTGTGGGTCTGTTTTGGGGCTACTGTAACAGAATGCCTGAGGCTGGGTAATTTATACAGAAGATGAATTTATTTCCTCTCAGTCCTAGAGGCTGGGAAATCCAAGACCAAGGTGAGGCATCTGGGAGGGTGTCCTGCTCCATGGTCCAGGGCAGGCAGAGGGCAGAAGGGCAAGAGAGGGCGTGGGAGAGGGAGAAGAGGACAAGGGTGGCAGCAATGTCCTTTCATAACAGAGCCAATGTATTCAAGAGGGTGGGTCCTCCTCCCCCCACAGGGGGTCCCAGCACCTCCCTGCTGGGTGTGAATCCCACTTCAGCACCCCTCCCGGAGCGCCAGCCAGCCAGCTGCGTTTGTAGTTGTCTGGGTCATTGCTGGGAAGTGGTTGTCGTCATCCCTACTTGGACGTTTTGGAGTCTGGTCACGGTGACTCTTGGCTGGGCGTCTGCCTCAACTCACCCAGTGCAGCAGTTCTGCTGAGTCCTGAGTCAGCTCTTTGCCCTCCCGCCTCCTGATGCTCTCAGCGTGTCACCTCGTTGACCATGGTGACAGGTGGGACTGGATGGGGACCGGCGTGTGCGTGTGTTAGAAATACAGGAGGTCCCAGCATGCTCCTAGGGAAGGCCGCCCTGCCGGCCCGTCCGTCCATCCCACACAGGGTCCAGAGGCCCCCAGGGAACAGCTGCTGCCAGAAGGCCTCGGCCACTCAGGGCTTGCTTTGTCTACGTGTCTTTACTTTTTTAATTTTTTTATTAAAAAAAAAAAGCTTGTCACATCTCTCACACGTTGTCACCGAAGCCTCATTATTCTGAAATGTCACTTCACTTACGAACATCATTATGCATGAACATATGCTGCGGATGACAGGGACTGCACAAAATTTGAAAAGATGTGATTTTTTTTTTTTTATTTTGGAGCTACATTTTAGCAAGGACAGAGTCAACATTTTGACATCCAGGAGAGACTTGGAAGTAGATGGGAGTCTTGGGGCTCCCCTCCCCAGCTTCGAGTGAGTGTTTCAGACGCAGCCAGTTGCTCCTCTCCAGAAAAAGGGACCACCATGGCTCTGATGGGGGGAGGGGGGAGGGAGGGAGACCCTCCAGGGAGCCGGGTGCTTCCTCCTGAGCCTCTTGGTCCCGCCATCTCTGTCGGTCGTGCCATCTCGCTGTGGCTCAGCAATCATGTGAAGACCAGACCAAGTCCATCTGCCTCATGGGTCCAGCTTCCCAACAATCACCTGTTTATTTGTTTGTTTTTTTAATTTTCTAGGTCATTATTAAGCCGGAGCCAAATTAACAAACTTGCGCTCATTAAGGAAACGTTTCTTCTCCTGTGCACAATTTATAGAGTCCATTAACAGCTGTTTCACTTGAGATCTTAATCATCCCAAGCAGCCATGCGATGTCGGTCTCTGTTTGTCTCTCTCCAGCCACCAGGCCACCCGTCACGCACGTCATGTGCCCCGGAGCCGAGCACCCAGAGCCTGCCGGAACCGTGCTCTGCTTTGTGGAGAGGGGAGATAAATCAGGGCGCTCATTTATGTGTTTAATAGATGCTATTAAGTACTTTCTGGAGGGAGTTAGTTTATGAATTTCTAGTTGAGCTGCTTTCTAACTTTTTTATTTTCTTCAATTAAGGCTTGTTGTTTGTCAGACGCTCCAGATAAGAGAACCATGTTTTCTGTTTTCCTGCTGCTGACCTTGCTCGGCAGACAGAGAAAGAAAGACTAAACCTTCTCCTGGATGGACTTTCTTCAGTAATTTGTTGTTCCTCCAGGATGGTTTTTCCTGGGACTTACTTAGGAATCTGTGGCAGGGAGAGAGGATGGGACCCGGGGCCTCCTGCCGTGTGGTCAGGGTGGTCTGGGCCCAGGATGACCACGTGACCACAGAAAGTCACCTTGGTCTTAGCGCTGGTGAGCTGGGACACGTTCTAAGCCCTCGGAGCATTTCCCTTTTACACCTCATCAAAGTCCTATAAAGTGGTTACTGCGTGTCTTTCATCTAGAAAATAAGAAAACTGAAGTGCAGAGAACTCCCTTCTCCCCTAGAGTCTAGTTTACAGCTGGAAACACTGGGGTGTGGATTGGAACCTGGTTGCTCATCCACACAGGAAGAGTCTTGGAGGGTGTTTCTGGATGAACAGAGCCTCTGAACTGGGGGGCTGGGTCATGCACACAGCCCTCCCCAACATGGGCTTCACCCTGTCTGCTGGAGCCCTGCACTGAAGACAAAGCGGAGTCATTCGCCCTCTCTGCCTGAGAAGTTCCAAGCTGGGACCCAGATCTTCTCCTGCACTTGACCTTGAACTTACAGCACCGGCCCCTCTGGGATCCTAGCACACAGATGGCAGATCCTGGGATTTTCCAGCCTCTGTTATCATACAAGCCAGTTCCTTGTAACTATGACTGACACACCACATCTCCACACGGAGTTTTCTAGTAGGCAGCAGGAATCCAGCAAAGACTTGCCGGTTGACGGTGCATCCGCTCAGTAGGGGAGGAATCGTCTTGAACTCTGGTGGTGGCTAATGGGCAACACTGGAGGTAAATGCCGGGGGTTCTCTGTAGACAGCTGTGCTCTGGCGTTGGTGGGCGCTGAGCAAGCCGGCCCCATCCTGGAACTGTCAACAATGAACTTTCACTTTTCCAGCTGTTACCCTGTCCATCACACAGGATGCGAAGAGCAGGTCCATGGAGGAGAGGAAAGAAAGGGAAGGGAAGGGAAGGGAAGGGAAGAGAAGAAAGGAGAAGAGAAGAGAAGGAAAGAGAAGAAGAGAAGATAAGGGAAGAAAAGAAAGGAGAAGAAGAGAGAGGAAGAGAAGAAAGGAGAAGAGAAGAGAAGAGGAGGGGAGGGGAGGGGAAGGGAAGGGAAGAACAGGAGGAGATAAGAAGAAATGAGAAGAGAGGAGAGAAGAGAAGAGAAGAGAAAAGAGAGGAGAGGCTTTGCTTTCCAGCCAGAGCCCTGCAGCACCTGTGCAGAGGGGATCACAAGCACTGTAATGGGAGCCACACGCCACCTCCTCTCAGAGTCTGGAGGGTCCCATCAACAAGGATGCAGCCACACGGCAGCAAGAGCAGGTCCTACGACTTCCCCAGTCTCAAGGCAGGCTGGCCTGTCCACTCCCTGGCACTGTTTGCAAAGGGAGTGTTTCCACCAGGTCTTCCCTGGCTCTGGATGGCTCTTTCTGTCTGTATTTCGGTCCTACCTGTCATGGTGCCCAGACATTTCAAGGTTAGGCTTGAAGGGCGGGTGTCATCAGACACTGAGCTCATGAATTTGGGGACATTTGCTCATTCCCTCATCAGGGCTCGTTGGGACAGTCACCTGGGCTTCACAAGGGACCTGCACCCTCAGCCATGCAGAAATACTTCCTTCCTAATTATGGGTCACTTGTCATTCTCGACCCTGGTGCTAAGTTCAGGAGAGGCGAGGGACCAAGAAAATATCAAATTCCAGCCCGGGCCACCAGGCCTGCTGTCATCTTTGCCAGGAGATCCCTGTTCCCTGCAAACAAGTCTGCGAGAAGGATCTGTATTGGAACAGATGTTTCTGTGTCATCTGACAAAAGCTGCCAGCGGCCTCCTGGCACAATTCTTCACAAACACAAGCCTTCCTCTTGCATGGAAGAATAGAAAAACAGCTTGTAACTTTGCTTTATTGGTGTGGCGCATGGTTCTGGTTAAAGTGAGCACAAGTTTCGGTACCCATGAGCTCAGTTACCTGGTGGACAACTTCTGGACTTCCAAGGCAATTGTGGTTCCGTGCTCTGACCACGAAAATAACAGAAGTTGCCAACAGTGGCCAAAGGAAAATTTGGTGCCAGAGACCTTGTTTAAGTTGTTTGTCATCAGGGTGTCCATGGAAGCCAGATTGTATTGCGATGCCAGATGGCAAGATGGGAGTTTGGCTTCTAACCTCAGATCCCTTGAGAAGCCTGATGGTCTCAGATCAGTGACGCAACCCCACCAAAGCTAATTTCTTCATCTACAAAGCGGTCAAAAGGCTTGTAGCCAAGACAGCTCCTTCCACCCAAGACGTGTTCAGTAGCTTTTGTTACTTAATGTGAGTCTCACAATAGAATATTCATTAAAGTATTTCATACACCATAAAATAGCATATTGCTGTCTGACACGGCCATGGTTGCCCTTCTTTATGTAAGCATGCATGTATTAAACAAAGAGTAAATGCTTTCTGCGGTGCCAGGTCTAATGGTAGCAGCCATGAGCCTGCATCGTCCATTTGGGGGCATTCAAGTGAACTTTATGGCAATGTGAAACTGTCCTAAGGTATCTGTGCAGTAAGGCTCTGAGGGGGTCAGGGGACAGGTGAAAGAGTACAGATGAGCTTCTCTGGGGCTCCAGCTGGAAATATATTTGAAAATTCACCAGCCAGAAAGTAAGTGGGTTTGGTGAGAGAATCCATGCTTCCAGGTATAGCAAAAGGCTTGCCCATGACATAACTGCAAATGCAGGGGTGAAAAGACAATAGGAACTCCTTAAAGATAAAGTGTTGTATCAGGCAGTCGACTCTACCATCATTTGACATAACAAACCACCCCAAAAGTCATCTGTTCCTCACTCAGAGGTTGGCAGGCAGGTGTGGCTGGGGACAGCTGGCTGGTCCAGGTGTCCTAACTGCTGTTGGCTTTGCCTGTGGGATGTGTTCACTTTTATATACTTATATTGGTCCGTTGCAACCATACATCATCATGAGGCTTGGCATGAGAGAACCATACATGCACACAGCACTTGGTGTGTCTCCGTGTATGTTGTATTTCTAAGTGGCATCTGGGGATCTAGAAAACTGAGCAGAGCTTGACAACTCTTATGTGCCCGGGAAACATAAATGTTTTCCTCATACCCCTCAAGGAGGGAAAGCCCTGGAAAATGATCCAAACTTTAATTTGGAAACTCTGGAGGGCCACACAAAAGTACAAGCAAGCCAAAATAAGATGGGGATTTACAAACACTAAAAAACCAGCTTCAAATAAATGAATTCAGAGCTTGGAACTAGCCCCAGCATAAAAGCCTGCCAGATGAAGTAGTAAATAGTCTTTGAAGTAAGAGAGTACCATTGAATTATCTATACAATTTTCATATACAATGTCTGACATTCAACAGAAAACTTAACAGGCATTCCAGCCTGGTAGACAAAGCCAAAACATAGACAACCAAAGAAAGAAAGGCCAAGAGAAAAAATGTTAGAAACAGATCCACAGTATCATCCCCCACGCCAGACCCTCACTCTCGAGGACCCAATGGAGATGATAAACACGCGTTGCTGGTTCAAGCTTCTTTTATTGTTTGTTGTTTTTCCCTTCTTCTCCCTCTCTCTCTCTCTCTCTCTCTCTCTCTCTCTCTCTCTCTCTCTCTCTCTGTCACTCTCTCTCTCTCCTTCTCTATCTCCTGCTCTCTCTCTCCCAGAACAGAGGATGCTCAACCCAAGCAGCAACTCCTGGGGCAAGAAGGGGAATCACCCTAGAGCCAATCAGGGCTTGAGCTATATCGTGCCTGTGTACAGCTCTCACCTGGGAGCATTCATGGGCCACGAGCTCTGGTGTGCTGGCACATGCGCTTTAGCGTGGCACAGCCCTAGGATGTTACCACCTGCAGCTGCTCCTGGCACTCTGCCAGGCGCCATCTTGAGGCGAGGTCTCTCTGGGCCCGCTGGGCTAAGACTCCAACACACAGGATTTTGAGACACAGAAGTCATTATTTATGCACCTTAAAATCACTGAAATGCATCATTTAAAACACAGACAAGTTAGAGAAATTCACAAGAACCTAATTCTATAACAATACAATAGTTAAAAATGCAGTAGTAAGAACTAATACTTGGATTTAAGGAAAATAAGGTTTAAGAGAAGATTTATGTAATGGTGTCAGCTGTAATGGCAGAGTGTGAACATCCAAAAATCTCTCTTCCCCAAAACAATGAAAAACACTGGCAGGAAGCTCACAAATCAACTTTTTTCAGAACTATGGAAATTATTAGACTAGTAGGAACCTTGGTAGTATTTATTCAAGAAAAATAGTTGAGTCTTGGTAAGAAAAGTGAGCTTTGTAGTCCCACATCTGCAAGAAGAAGCTTGGAAAGAATAGCAGCCCATCCCGCCAGTATCTGAAGACCTGCACAAAGCTGGGGCTTTCTTCAAATCTTCCTTCTCAAATAACTGAGATGAGCTGACATGTCCCACAGCTCCTGCAAGCATAAGCCGGCCTCTTACAAGCTAACTTGGGACTCCTTACCATTAAGAGGTTATTTGTTGAAAACAGTTACAGACCAGTGTTTTAACATTGTGGCTGCCCAAGGCAATGGCTAAGTTGTAAATAGTAGGCTGAGGTAAAAAGGTAAAAGAATAAGATGAGAAGTGACATACCCACAGGGACTTGGAAATGCTTTGATGTATTCTGACCTGGAAGGCCTAAGGAAGTAGAAAGTGAAGAAAAATTCAGAGTTGGGAAGTACTTGGCTGAGTGTTTGAGGCATACTCCACCCCAAACAAAGCAAAACCCAGGATATGTGTTGGTCTCAGCCATGGAAGGAAATCTTACAAGAGAATCTCAAAATATATGAAGCAAACACTGGCAAAATCGACAGAGGAAAAAGACATTACAATAGTAGTAGCTGGAGACTTTAATACCCCACTTTCAGTACTGAGTAAAATAGCTAGAGAGATTAGCAAGGAAACAGAATTGAACTTCATAAACTACTAAACCTAACAGCTATGGGTAAGCCACTCCACATGGCCATGGTAGAATTTGTAATTCCATGTATAAGAAGTAGTATCAATAGAGTACATCTCCAACATAGACCACTAAAAACCTCCGCAAATTAAAAAGAATTGAAATCATATAAAGTATGTTCTCTGTTTGCTATCAGTAACAAAAAAACCTGAGTACTACACAAGTATGTGGAAATTAAACAATATATTCCTAAATAACAAATGAGCTGAAAAAGAACACAATGGAAATTAAGAAGTACTTTGTGATGTGTGAAAAAACAAAATACCATAGCTTAGGGAATACAGCAAAAGCGGGGCTCAGAAAAAAAAAATTATAGCAGTACATGTTTATGTTTTAAAAAAAAAATCTGAAATCAATTAAGTAACCTTTCGTCTTAAGAAACCTGAGACAGAAAAGCAAATTTTAAGAGGAAGAAATAATGTAATTAGATTATATATGGATGCAGTACAACAGAAAAATAATAGAATATCAGTAAAAACCAAAAGATTTTTTAAAAAATCAGCAAATTTGACCAATTTTAGCGGTATTGATCAATTAGAAAGAAGAAGATTCAATTTACCAAAATTAGGAATAAAATTCACATGAGTTGGAAAAGAAGGAAAATAACTTTTAGATGCTGTTCATTTTATCTTGTGTATCAAAACTCTAGACACACGCACACACACACACACACACACACACAAGATTGGACCTAATTACATGAGTTTGGCAAGGTTGCATGTTAAAAGCGCAATATACAAAATTAGTTGCAGTCCTATGCAATGTCAAAGAACTATCTAAAAATATAATTAAGCAAACATTAAGTTTGCAATAGCATTAAGAAGGATTGAATACACACACACACACACACACACACACACACACACACACATATAGTAAGATGTATACACTTTTCCCTGAAAAACATTGCTAAAAAATTAAAGATGTAAGTAAATGTTAAAATACCATAGGAATGAATTAGAAGACTTCATATCATTAATATGAGAATCCTAAAACTGATCAGTAGTAGTAGTGTAATTCATATACAATTTTAACTGATGCTTTTTTCTAAAATATATGGACGAGCTAATCCTAAAACACACAAGGAACCAGAGTTGCCAAAACAACTGTCAGAAGGAAGAATGGAATTATATTCTTCTCATCTCCCAATTTCAACCCTCCCTGCAAAGCTACAATAAAAATGAAAACACATTAGTGGAATACAAATGGGTATGCTTATCAGTAGAGTAAAGTTAAGAGTCCAGAAATAAAGCCATATACCTATGGTCAATTGATTTTAGGCAAGAATATTAAAACAATTCAATGAAGAAAGAACAGTCTTTCACAAATGACAACAGGATGTTGGCTATTCTAGGCAAAAGAAGGAATTTGGACCCTTTCTCAAAACATACTCAAAATTTAACTTAAAATAGATCAAATACTTAATGGTAGGAGCTAAGAATATAAAATTCCTTTTAGAAAGTATAAATCAGCCAGGCCTGGTGGCTCATGCTTATAATCTCAGTACTTGGGAGGCTGAGACAAGAGGATCAAGGTTCACATCCAGCCTCAGCTACTTAGTGAGGCCCTTCCCAACATACTGAGACCCTGTTTCAAAATAAAGAATAAAAAATAGGTCTAGGAGTGTAGCTCAGAGGTAGAAGGCCCCTGTATTCAATCCTCAGTACCACAAAACAAAATAAATAAATAAGTAAATATCTTCATGACCTTGAATTAGACGATTTCTTAAATGTGACAATAAAAGCAAATGCAACCAAAGAAAAATTAGTTAAATTGGACTTCATCTAAATAAAAAAAAAAAAACTTCTGTGTAGTAAAGTATTCTGTCAAGAGAATGAAGAGGCAAGCCAAAGTTTGGGAGAAAATATTTGCAAATCATACATCCGATAGGTTTTTAATATGCAGAATATATAAGTAAACTTCTGCAACTTACTTAACAGTGTAAAATAAAAGATAAACAATCCAATAAAAATGGGCACAAGACTTGAATGGTCATTTCTTCAAAGAAGGTATAGAAATGTGCAATAGGCACATGGGAATATGTTCGACATTGATTATGGAAATGCAAACTGGACCTACAGCAAGATCCTCCTCTATGCCCTCCAGGATAGCTACCATAAGAAAGAAGAATAACTGTTAGCAAAGATGTGGAGAAACTGCAGCCCCACACATTGCCGGGGGGAAATAGAATGGTTCAGCTTTTGTGGAAAGCAGTTTCGTAGTTTCTCAAAAGTTTACACCACACACACACACACACACACACACACACACACACACACACACACACACACCATGTGATCCAGGAAGTCCACTCCTAGGTATATAGGTATATGTTCAAGAGAATTGACAGCCGGTGCTCAAATGAAAACTTGTACATGAACATTCATAAAAGCATTATTTGCATTATCCAAAGGTGGAAACAACCCAAATGTCCATCAACAGATGAATGGATGGATAAGCTAAATATGGGGCATACATACAGCAGTATATTACTTAGCCATGAAAGAAATTGCAGAATTAATACATCCTATAATAGGCATGAACCTTTAAAGCATTAGGCTAAAAGAAAAAAAGATCATCACACACAACCATACACTTTATAGTTCTGTTTGTATTAAATATCCAGAATACACAAACTCTTCAACAGAGCAATAGATTAGAGTCACCAGTGGCTGGAAGTGGGGGCGGGGTGACTGTGGAGAGCAACTGCTATTGTGTATGAGATTCCTTTGGGAGTGAGGAGAAATGTTTTGATGTTAGACAATAGTGATGGCTAAAAGACTTTGTGAAAGCCGGGCATGGTGGCATATGCTTCAAACCCCAGTACTTGGAGGCTGAGACAGAAGGATCTTGGTTTGTGGCCAGCCTCACCTACTTAGTGAGGACTTCCACTACTTAGTGAGACTCTGTTTCAAATTAAAGAATAAAAAATAGGACTGGGGATGTACCTCAAACGGAGAATGTCCCTGAATTCAGTCCCCAGTAAAGGAAAGAAAAAAGAAAAAGACTTTGTGCATATACTAAAAAACACTGAATTGTGTATTTTACAGTGGTGAGTTTTATGGTATGGAAATGATAACTCAATTCTTTTAGAGAGCCAGTTATGGTGGTGCATGCCTGTAATCCCAGTGCTAGGGAAGCTGAGACAGGAGAATCGAAGGTTTGAGACCAGCCTCAGCAACTTAATGAGGCCGTCCACAACTTAGTGAGAACCTGTTTCAAAGTAAAAAATAAAATAGGGCTGGTATGGGGTATAGCTCAGAGGTAGAATGTCCCTGGGTTTAATCCCCAGTAACACACACACACACACACACACACACACACACACACACACACACACACGATACATTTAGAGGACAGGACGTTTGGGTCTGGAATGTTCCCTACTGGCGGAAACTCTCGGTGGGGGGGTGTCCAGCTGGGGGAAGTAGGTCATGAGTCTTTCTCCGACTTGGCCACCATGAGCTGAGGAGCTCCGTTCCCCCTGTGCTCCCAAATGACCATGGACTGAATCCTTGGAAACTGTGACCCAAAATAACCCTTTCCTCCTTTAAGTTGTTTTTCTCAAATATTTCCTCACAGTGACTAAAAGTTGACTAACACAGATGATGAATAAAACAGACCACTTAACTACATATTATGCATGTGGGTCTATGAGGCTTTGGGTAATTTTATATTAATAGTGTATTGGATAACTTAAAAAAAAATCTCAGCCAGGAGTGGTGGTGCATGCTTGTAATCCCAGTGCTTGGGAGGCTGAGACAGGAGGATCGCAGGTTGGCGGCCAGCCTCAGCTACTTAATGAGGCCCTCTGCAACTTAGTGAGAGCCTGTTTCAAAATGAAGAATAAAAAATGAGTCTGGGGTGTAGCTCGGAGGTAGAATGTCCCTGGGTTCAATCCCCAGTACTGAAAAAAAAAAAAAATCTCAAAGCATCTTGCCTGGAAGTAAAATCAATGTACTTTAGGAAACTATCTTCTAGGACTCAAAATGTTACTTGAGTTTAACAGATTGTGGTTAAGGGTGTCATGATGAGGCCAAGTAAAATTACTTTGTGAAATGGAGATTTAGTGCATGGAAAAGCAGCGTTTCCAAGTTACTAGATAATCTGTATGTGACCACAAGTATGTCTGGATAACCAGTTTGGTTTGTATGGTCTTAAATGTCTGGATAAGCAAATTAATAAGTATTATAGGCAAAAGAGAATAGATGAGTAAATGTAAAGACACCTTAATGGAAAATATCTGGATGGAAGCCACAAAGAGACAGATTATGGAAAGTATCTTAAAAAGACAGAAGTCACATAGGCCCGCCATGTAGGCACAGACATACATCGCTTCATGACGGGGCCACGTTTCAGGTGGTGCATCCCAGGGGGGCTCATCATGGTGCAACATGCGTTTACTTTCACATTTCAATGGTACGGTCAGTCCCTTGACACGGCCTCTTGGTACAGTCAGGAGACACAGGAGACTCCTGATACAAGAAGCTATTGTCCACGTAACACTTGACAGCTTTACAGCAAGCCTTTTACATAAGTAGTACATGCTAAGACAATGATGAAAAGTAGAGTAAATACATAAACAAGTACCATTGTCTTCTATTACCATTATCAAGTGTCATGTACTACATGTAACATGTGATCTGTACTTTCATGTGACTACAGTAGATTGGGCGTGTTTGCCCCGACCTCAGCACTTATATGAGACTAATGCTAAGAGCCACAGCATTCTGGTGGCGATGGCATCACTTGGTGACAGGAATTCTTTAGCTCCATAATATTAATATCATGTAGCAACCATACACATGCCGTCCATCGCTGACTATGTGATGCCTAGTCAGTTGTTGTTATGTGGTACAGGACTGTAATTGGAAAATCAGACAAGGAGAAAAAGAAACGTGGAGTGGAAGTAATGTTAGTCTAACCTTTCTCCAAAATTGACTAAGGAAAAATCGAACACACACACACACTCACACGGTTGGTCTTATATTCAAGACAAACTTAAAAAACCCGAAGAAAAGTACCTTAGCATGTAGTCATGGAAAATGCAATACATTATGTTAAAAACATCAATAATACAAACAATGGCCCAACAGAAATAGTAGAATCTGAAGGACAGTGATGTATCATCCTCACTGGGCTGATAGGTGATGACCAGTCCTGAATTCTGTGTGCTGAAAGAGTACCCATCACGGTAAAGGCAACAAAGACACAGCAGAGAATTACCAACGTGGCCAGACACTGACAAAACTTTAATTAAAAATGTGACCGAAGTGGGCAGGTTGAAAGGGATTCCCAGTGGACACCTAGGAATGCAGGAAGGAATCGTATATAAGTATATACAGAATTATAATTATTTATACAACATATAATCAGCTACAATTATAATTGTAGGAAATAAAAATATATAAACCCAAAACATCAGGCAAAAATGGCATAAAGATAAAGAGGGAGATTAAAGTATCACAGCTTTTGTGTTCAATAAGTGGTAAAATACTTTAAAATCAGGAAATTATGTATGCATATAATAACCCACAGAGAAACCACTAAATATATAGTAATAAAACACAAATATAGTAAGTTAGAACAAAGAAAAAAGGAATGTTGTAAATATTAGAAGAGACCAAAGAAAGTCAAGAAAAGAGGGAAAGGAAATGGCAGATCAGGTGTGATAGTAAAAATGTGAATGCAGGAAATTCAAATTTAAAAATATCATTGTTTTTATTACATGTGAGTGGACTAAATACATTGACTAAAATACAAAGATTTTTCTATAAAATAAAAAGTACAACTACATGCTGCTTATAAGAGTTTTGTCTTAAAATATACACAACTGTTAATGTTAAAAAGGAAAAAATGAGCCGGGCGTGGTGGCGCATGCTTGTAATCCCAGCATTCGGGAGGCTGAGACCGGAGGATCCGGGTTCTTGGCCAGCCTCAGCTACCTAAGTGAGGCACTCCGCAACTTAGTGAGACCCGGTTTCAAAAATAAGGAATAAAAAATAGGGCTGGGGGTATAGCTTGGCGGTAGAATGCCCCGGAGTTCAACCCCCAGTACCGCCAAAAAATAAAAAATAAAAAAAAATAAAAAGGAAAAAATGCATACCACGTAAATATTCATAAAAGTAATAAAGATAATCATAATAGTAAGAGAACGATATGGTTATCATATGTCAGACAAGGTAGACTTTAAGGGAGATGAGGTCTCTAGTGAAAAATGGAAACATTTCATGGCAATTAAGGGTAGCTTCTCTGGGCATCGGTCGTTAAGTTTAAGTTGATAAATTCAATACCCCTTAGAAAACACTCTTATCACACTTGGCATGGAAAAGAAATTCCTAAATTTAATTTTTTAAAAAATATACAAAGCAGCTACAGTGAGCATCACAGTTAATAATAGAATATCAATGGCAGTTTACCCAGTGTTGGGGCCAGACAAGCTGCCACCACTTCTCTTCAGAAGTGTTCAAGAAGTTCTAGCCAGTGCAATAAGTCAAGAAAAGTAAAATAAAATGTGGTTTTAAGATTTAGTAAAAATTACAAATGTTCATTATTCTCTCATGACATGATTGTGCTATGTAGGACAATCTAGGCTATCTACTGACAAGTCAGGATAATTAATAAGCAAATTTAGCAAAAGCACTGATAACAAGGCCAATATACAAAGCTCAGACTTATTTCTAAGAACAACTAAAAATCAAATAAAATTTTAAAAAAAGCATTAGTCAGGTGTGGTAGCATGTTCCTGGAATCCCAGTACTTAGTAGGCTGAGAAAAGAGGATCACAGGTTCAAGACTAGCCTCAGAAACTCTCAGCAACCTAATGATATCCTGTTTCCAAATAAAAAATTTTTAAAAAAAGGACTAAGGGTATAGTTTGGAGGTAGATTGCCTCTGGGTACAATCCTCAGTACCACAAAGAAAAACAGAAACCATTAATCATAATTTGAAAAATCAAAAAACTTGAAATTCATAGGAATAACAAAACATACAAGATTCTCTTTATAGAAAACTACCAAATACTATTTGAAAAAGTTAAATTAATAAAAATAATACATTGAAGAACATAAATAGTTAAATATCACTTTTCCCAAACCAGTGCATAGATTGAATGAGATCCTAATGAAATCTAAGCCATTTTTTTGAAATTTATAAACTGATTCTAAAATGTATATGATGGTCTGAAGGACCAAGAATAGCGAAGGTAATGTTAAAGGAGAACGCAGATTCAGGAATCACATTGCCAGAAATCAAGATTTATTGCAAAGCTTTCTCAGTGAAGACAGTGTTGTGACTCAAGGACAGACAAGGACGGGAGAGGACGGGAACAGAGTCCAGGAACAGTCACTCTCACATCAGACAGAAGACTGATGGTATCGGGGCCCTGAACATCAGGGAAATAATGTGTTTCCATAAGCAATGAGGAGTCCATTGGATATGGCTTATGAAAACTAAATCTTGTCCTTTGCACATGATATGCAAGAATCATTTCCAGAGATGCAAATCTCAACGTGAGAGGACGTCTTAGTGATCTTTAATCAGCAAAGAGTTCTTAAACAAGACACAGAATGCACCAACTAACCAGACAAGAGAAGAGCGATACATTTGTGTTGAAATTTGGTACTTGGGTTCATCAAATGACACTACAGCCACATGCACACCTGTAATCCCAGCGATTCAGGTGACTAAAGCAGAAGGATCGAAAGTTCAAGGGCAGCCTTGCCAGTTTAGGGAGACCCTGTCTCTAAACAAAATGAAAAGGACTGTGAATGTAGCTCAGTGGTAGAGTCTCCTGGGTTTAAGCTCCAGAAACAAAAGAGAAAAGAAAAGACTCCACAAAAAGGAAATTTACAAACCATTGGATAAGGTAATATACAAAAGATGTTTATGACACATATAATAAAGGAATCCAAAATTAACAAGAAAAAAAACCACAATATAAAAATACTGGTGAGAGATAAGAACAGGCACTTCCCAATAAGTATGTTTTGATTTCCCAAGACACAAGGGATGGTGCCCACAACTCAGGTAACCAAGAAGATGCAGATTAAAATCACAATGAGATGCCAGGACGTGCCCCCTGGGATATAATTAAGGATGGTCCAATAGCACCATTTCCTGGCAGGTACCCCACCATGTGGAGTAACTGAACTACTCAAATTATAATGGGGCAATTGAACTACTCAAATTATGGTGGTGTGAGAGGGTTTTGTTTTGTTTTGTGGTGCTAGAGATTGAACCCAAGGGCATTCTAATTCTGTGCTACACATCCCCCTCCCAGCCCTATTTTATTTTTTATTTTAAAACAAGGTCTCACTAAGCTTCTGAGGCTGGTCTCGAACATGCAATCCTCCTTTCTAAGCCTCCCAAGTACTGGTATTATAGGCCTGTACCACCAGGTCTGGCTGCCAGGAGAGCTTTTATAGCTAGTTTGAAAAACAGACAGCATTTATAAAGATATATATACACAAAAGGCAGAATCCAGCAGTTGCCTTCTTGGATATATACCCAACATATCTGTATACTTAGATTCACCAAAAGTAGGTTTAAAATAATCACACAGCATTACACATGACAGCCCTCGAGTAGAGACAGCCCCGACGGCTACCAATAGAATGTATAAGAATGGTGGTATCAATACAAAGCGGAGATCTTTACAATGATTAAAAATGGATACATTATTAATACACAAAACCATACGGATGAATCCCATGAACATACTAGTAAGTGAAAGAAGTATAGATAAAAGAATCTGTGCTGCATATTTCAATTTCTATACAATTCAAAACAAGCAAACTCAGTCAGGCACAGGCAGTCAGAGGTGGCTAGCTCTGCAGAGGAAGGTGGTCAGGGTGGGGCCCTGGCCGTGTGTCTGTGTGACCAGGGAGTATGGGTATGTGTGCTCTGTGAAAACTCACCAAGTTCTACATACAGCACACATATGATTTGTGAATGTGCCTGCTTGTGTCCATTTGCATGATAATTAATAACGAGTTAGCAAGCTCCTAGGTGGTGTGGTCTGGGTTGTTGGTGGTTCACGGCCCTGGAGTTAGTTAGCAGGGAAATCAGGCTGCACAGGGGGCATTGCTAGGTTTCCAGCAACACTCCACGCAGAAGCCATGAGCCCAGGAGATCCACCAGTGCTGTGTCTGGAGAAACTCCAGAAAGAAGACACACACCTTGGGACTCAGTCATCATTAACAGACGGGTCCCCAGAGAAGCAGAACTAGTGGGGTTTTTAATGTGCGTGTGTGTGTGTGTGTGTGTGTGTGTGTGTGTGTGTGTGTGTTTATATAACAAAATGCAAATAAAATAAATCAAAAGAGGCCTAATAGGAGTAGAAATTTAAAACAACAAAAGATTTCCTGCAAGGACTCAGCTCACAGGACTGTGGGTGCTGGTGAGTCTGAGATCCATGAGGCTGACTGGCAGGCTGCGAGCCTTGGGCAGAACCCGATGGTGCCTCCGAGGGCCCCACAGGGAAGGCTTCCTTCTCACGACCTCTGCCCTGCTCCCGAGGCCCTCAGCTGATTGGATGAGGCCCAGTCACGTGACTGATGGCAGGTATTAGCCACACCTGCAGAGTACCTCCCTGTTATAGGTAGGTATAAGATGTCCCCTAAAGAGCTCATTTATTGACACTCAGGGTTGATAGATCTGAGTCATGACGGTTGTAATCCCAGCACTGGCTACACCCATTGTAATGGGTTTGTCTGGGTGGCTTTGGGGACCTGGCTCCTCCTCCCCCTGCGCTCTATCTTCCTTCCGGCCTCCATGATGTGAAGAGCGCAGCCCATGAGCTCACCCTCTCTGCCCCCCTCCTGCCACCATGCCTGAGATCCCTGGTCCCCAGCCTCACATACACTGAACTCAAAACAGTAAGAAAACCAATCTTCTTCCCTCTAAGTTGCATGGTCAGGTCTTTAGATTAGAGCTGCAAGAAAGCTGGCAAGAACACCACCCAATGACATTGAGATTAATATCTGATGATATTGACTAGTGGCTGCAGCCTAGGCACATTGACACATGACACCGACCACCGCAGATCCTTGAGGTCACCTGCCCAGAGAGGCCTTTGAATGGGCATGTCTCTCCTTAGCTCCAGCCTGTTGCTCTAGCACCCTTGTTCTTCTCTTCCCAAGTAGTTACAGCTAACTGAAATCACATGTGTGTGTCTCAACACTCTCCCTACGATCCCACTAGAAGGAAGTGGTAAGAAGTGAGTTCCCCTGACACCAAGAAGCCCAGCAAATACCTAGTTCTGCAAGGACTCCAGAGAACACTTCCTTCTCACCAGAGCTCTTGGCTTCTAGTACCAGAACCACATCTGTATCCATCCATCGAGTGTTCTGGCAAGGCCTCTGATACACAGGAGGGGAGGCAGCAGTTTCTGGGGACACCTGCAATCTGCTGGTCTAAGCCCTGCCCAGATGCTTCTCCACCACTAGGTTTTCTAGCTCCACCCTCCTGGGCTGTGTGAAGACATCACGCAGATCACAGCTTTGGAGAGAGCGTCAACCAACGGCAGCTCTTAGCTTCAGTTGCGAATTTGGAAATTAAATAAAAAGCATCCACCATATTTGGCTTAGCCAGTCGTAACTGTTTTTTTTTTTTTTCTTCAGAATCAGCTATGAATTAGTCTCTGCTCTGCATCTTTCTCCCCATCAGTCATTTCTTGAGATGAAATTAGGGAACAAAGGAAGAATGAAGAGCCGATCACAACTGTCTGACACCTGCCTACAACACTGCGTCAGGAAGCCCCAGGGAGAGCGAGGTAGGTGCACCGAGATGCACCAGCGACAAGCAGGAGCGGGACGTGAGGGGAGCACTTGGCTCTGCATTCAGGGGAGAGCGGGCACCGCGCTGCTCCAGGAGATAGTGGATCTGCAGTTTGTTCCCAGGGAGGTGTTCAGCACCAAGACCTGCCGTCCTGAGGTTTCCAGGAGGAGCAGGGGAGGCAGCACCTGAGCCATGGCCGCTGCCCACTGGAGGCCACATCCTAGCCCCTGACCTAACAGCAGACAGCACAAGACAGGCTCAGGGTACTGGGGGGGGTGTTGCTTTGGGAAATGAGCAACTCATGAGAATAAGCACCACTTAGTACTCCGGGGGCACGAGGCTCCCTGAGTGCTAAGACACCGAATGTACTTAGGCACAAGTTCAAAGGCACACCCTGGCTGCTCCTCTGGGGGACCCCTCTCCATGGCTGCTCACGGGGTGCACAATGCCTGCCACTCTGCTCAAGCATAGGTTGCAGGGATGAGGGACGCTGGTGGCACTTGGGCACAGGGACAGGATGACCACAGCGGTCAGAGGTGGGGAAGGGAGGGAGGGGCATCAGGAGCCTCGTGTGGGTCTAAGGAGCAGCTCTGCGGAGTGGGGTACACTGAGCTGTCAAAGTGAGATCAAGGAGGCCAGGCAGACACAGATCCGGCTGCTGCAGGAGAAGGGAGGGCCAAGCTGGACTCCAACTATGACAGGGTGGCCGGGCTCTCCAAGAGAGACAGGGAGGAAGCAGGAAGACGCTATGAAACCCGAAAAAGGAGCAAACACGGCCCTGAGGTGGGATGGTGGGGAAATGTGGTGTTACAGAAAGGGGCACCCTGCTCTGAATCTTGGTGACTCCCCCAGATCAGTGTGCTGAAATCCTCATGCCTGAGCTGAAGGGACCAGGAGCTCCTGGGAAGCTAGGAGGCCAGGTGAGAGGAGCCCTTTTGAATGGAATCACCGCCCTTATAAATCAGAAGGAACCTTAGGGAGCCGCCATGCCCTTCCACCATGAGAGGACATAGCAGGAAGGCACCCTCTCTGAGCCGGGAAGCAGCCTTCACTAGACACTGAATCTGCCGGCGCCTTGATCTTGGACCTCAGCCTCCAGAACTGTGGGAAACAGGCGTCTGGGTCTCATAAGAGCCCTTGGTTTGTAGTATTTGAATTAAAGCAGCCTGAGTGGATTAAGGGAAGATCAGGGGAGGGCCACTGAAAATGGTGGGCAGTAAAGACAGTGGACATGTTGCATTTCTAGAACAAAGACACAGTGCAGCGTCACCTCCAGGGACATGGCCTAGGGCTGCTGTAATTGTGGTCAGGTCTCTTGGAACCACCCTTGGCAAGCTATTGGTGCTGTGTGGGGCTCACTGAGTCACAGGAAGTCACGGGTGCTGGCTGTGTTGGAGGTGTAGATCTTGGACCATCAGACTCGGAGGAGCAGATGGATCTCAGAGGACAGACCAGGACACTGGACAACTGACCTACGAGAAGTAAAGGGACAAATCGAGGCCCACATGGGGCTTACAGCACTCAGTCTTTCAGAATGTGGAAGAGGAGAGACGGGCCAAGGCTGGAAGCTGGTTCCCCAGTAGAATCCGACCTCATGGCAGGGTTTCAGAAGCTGTTACATAAATCGTTTGTTAATGGCAGCTGGTGAGACCAGAAAATACTGTATATCTGCTTGTCATGCATCTGCTTTGGGCCAAGGATTGTTCTGGTGTCCTCACAACAAACCTCAAAGGGAGAAATTACCGTTACCATTTATAGATTGCGCTATCCAAAGGAACTTCCTGTGAAGATGGAAACGTCCTATAATCAGCAGCATCCAATATGGCGGATGCAAATGACATGCTAAATTTCCCCTGAGTCCTGAGCTCCTGGAAAAGAATGAATATTAAGAAAGTGCCCTTCCTTTGTGCTCTGCGAAGCAGCTCACCTCAAAGAACTCCACTTCCCCATATGACCTAGGTAAGATTCATGATTACCTCTTGTGTATCTAGGACAAGGGGAGACTCCTCCAGATCCCTCTTCTGTGCCTTAGAAGTGATCATTCCCATTGGTCAACTGGAACAAAATGTTTGATGACCACACTAGGTCAAAATTCCCCTCCTCCAGGTCCCTGAACGTTAGCCAGCCCCCAGCCTGTCCAGCAAATAGCCTGTCCTAAGAACAGAATGGACTGTTGCTACAGCTTTCTTGGATGTGGGATCCAATCAATTGGGCCTCCCCTCATCCTACTTCCTCACACTCTGTTCTTTCTAACTGTGTCCTTCTCTATAAAGCAGACCCTTTTTAGATTTTTCCCCCAGCACCATCAAATAAAATATAGAAAAACTCTTTCATCCAGTCTCAAAGTTCTGCAGACCTTATGATCAGACAGTTCTTCCTACTGAAACAGTAGCTAACATCTATATAACTGTGGGGTCAATAAAAATGACAGGAATTTGGGCATGGTGGCACGCACTTGTAATCCCAGTACTTGGGAGGCTGAGACAGGAGGGTGGCAGGTTCGAGGCTAGCCTCAGCTACTTAGTAAGGCCCTCTGCAACTTAGTGAGACCCTGTTTCAAAATAAAGAATAAAAAATAGGACTGGGGGTGTAGCTTGAAGGTAGAATGCCCCGAGTTCAATCCCCAGTACTAGAAAAAAAAAAGTGCCAGGAATTGGGAGGCTAAGGAATCAGATTAGCCTTCCAAGTCCATGTGGCCAGAAAACATACCAGGAAGCCATGACCAAAGACAATAAAGCAATTAATCCAGCCAATCCAGCCATGAATCGAGTCCTCCAAGACAGAGCAATAGCCCTCCTTGTTCTGATGCAATATTGGGGGGTTTCCTCCAAAGACAAGTGTGGAGTCATCACCATAGCAACCCATAGTTACTTTACTAGCATAGTAAAAATCCCACCTCATGGTGGAGACCCAAGGTGACAAAGAGACCTTCCTCACATGAAGAGACGTGACGAGGACGCGTGTTGGCATAGCTGAAGTCCTCTACGTGCGATGGCATCGGACACTGGTCCCCGCCTACCTCAGGGGCACGGTGAGGCAGCATGCTTCTGTGCTTTTGTCAGAGTTGGCCTGGGATTTCTTTCCCCAGGTGGGGCCTCCCTTGTGTTGGAACATAAGCATAAAGAGGCTGGCTCCTGTGCCCTGGGGTCACCATTGCCCTCGCTCTCCTTCCCGTGACCACAATCCCTTCCTTTCCTCCAGCCCAGAGCAATGGCCCTTGATCACAAGGTATCTCTTCACTAGTGTTTAGAGGAGGATAGAATAATTTTCCCTCTCCTCTTCATAAACCTAGTTGGGATGAACCCTGTAACAAAAGGCAGATTCGTAGGAGAAGAACAACCAGAAGCATATTAACGTGTGCATCTCTGGTTGATATGGGAGTTACACAGAGAATATGCATAAGTCTACAGCGCAGCTGAGACCTCAGGCTCAAATGCCCTCTTCAATAAATAGGATAAGAGGTGCCTGGGGCAGCTAAGGGGAGGTGACCAGGGAGGACAGGCAAACAGGGTGCGGTTTGTTCTGCCAGTGACGTGGGTGCCTTCCCCATTGATGAGAGTGTAGCCTCTCTCTTCCTGGTACTGTCAGAGAAGGCAAGACAATTCCCTGGAGGGTCTGGGGCAGTTTCCAGTGGGGGAGAGAAAGGGACACAGCTCAGGACCAGCAGGGTCCACGGCTTACATGACAGACACGAATTTCAGCATGAGCCTGTCAGAGACATAGAGATTTATTCAGGAAAGCAAGAAATACACATTTAGGAGGGAATGTGGCCCAAGGCTAGAGTGATGGACACATTTGGGGAAAGCATGCTCCTCTTTTGTAGGGGACTTTGTAGCTAGAGGCCACTAGAGGTGCAAGGGGTGGCTTCAGCCAGATGAGTTTGATTTCTTTGATCACGGAGCTCAAAGCAGGTGACAATGTTCTGTTTTTTCTCAGAACCTTCAGGCTGATCTTATGGAGTGGATGGATAGACTTGGACCATACCCATGCCATTAGGCTTTGAACAATATCTTTCTTTAGATTTCTTTCGATCAACCCCACACTACATTCTGTAAGCTAATAAAGTATATATGCACCAATTAACTGGATGTATAGTCCTTACTCTAAGATTTACTGGACTTTAAAAAATTCAGGCTGGGAGGAAAACAGGCCTTTAGAGTAAAGGTGGGGGTGATTATGGGGTTTTTAGATTTAAAGGTACAGTCCCTCCTTCTTTTCCTTCTTGTCTCCTATTTTTTAAACTTCTTCTCTCCTACCTGAATATGGAGAGAGGTTCACCCTGTAAGTGGTGATTTCCTTTATAGATGGAGATTTATCTTACAAAAGGTAACTTGCACTCTGTTTGCAGAACTTCTTCTTGTCTGCAGTTTCTCAAACTAATCAGCTCAAAAGAAACCTCATACCAAAGAGCTTGAGTAGGACGGTGTATTCTGGTGTCCGGCTTATTCTAAGTCTGAAATTTTCATCGCCATTAGCCCTGTGTGGCTATTGGATGCTGAAAATAAGGAAATGGACTATGGAACTCTACCTCATTTTATTATTTAAATTTGCATAAACACAGGTGGATGACCACTCCTGTATAGTAGAGCTCAAGTTTAGGGGGAAAATCTCTGGCACAGAGAGATGAAGTTCCCTAACGGAGGCCTGCCAGTCCAGCCAAGACAGGCTGGGGTGCTCTGCAAGCTCCCCCCATGGGAAGCTCAGTTACTCAGCACCTTACATCCCTGTGCTCAGAATGGAATAGGGACCTGCTTCTACAAAGCAGCCAGTCCCTTCCCCACCCCAAGCCCACACCCCTCAGGGGGAGGAAGCAGAGGTCTTCTCCTGAGATGGGTAGTGAGCTCAGCTGTGGATTCCTTTGCTCTCTGAGTCCCCATTGTGTGACTAAACCCCACCTCTGAGCTCTTATCCTTTGTCCCACAAAGAAATGCAGATTTTTTTTAATCTTTTGGAGAATGGTGTGAGATAAGAACAATTTATGTCTCAAATACATTAGCAGAATAAAGCCTTGTAATTCAATGGGCCCTTTCACAGAGAGCTGAGAATGCTCTGCTTTGTCCAGCTCTGAAGCCAGGGAGCTGGGTGATGGGTGGAAAGACATTCTTTGCAATGAGGCATTGGCTGCAAATTAAATAGGATTTATGCATTAAGCTCGGGGTCAGCTGTGGAGGACACGGGAGAGAAGGTTTGATTGTCACACTGCCACAGTGTAGAGCTTTTCCTGGGGCTGGAGGATCAGTTCTGTGCTCCAGCTCCAACCGACCTATGGCAGGTCCTTGTGCAAATCCCTTAACTTCGCTTGTATCATTAGAGGAAGATGTATCTGTCTTGCCTACTTTCTGAATTCAATAGGTAGGGAAAGAAGAGAAAAGAAATTGTGATGTTCTGAAAATTAAGGCAATAAGAAATCATCCTAAGGGCTGTTCCCAGAAGCAGATCCCCTGGCACATCTCCTTTGAGAGATTCGGTGCAGGGAAGGTTTTCTGAGTGGACTCAAGCAAGCAGGCTGGGGAAACAGGGTTGACCGCGAATGTGGTCCCCCAGGTGAGCTCTGGAGAGCAGCTTGCTCTGCAAGGTCTGTCCCACCTGGAAACCAGGTCCCAGATTTCTGCACCCCATGTACCCCAGACATGGCCCAGGTCCACCTGATGGGATTGAGGATAGCTGCTCCTGATTTCTGGAAGGACAGTTCTCCAGAGAAAGAGGCAGCTGGGAGTTGTTATCAGCCAGTAGAGCGAAGCCGGGCAGGACACCAACAGAACCCATGATGGCCTTGTTTCATTATTGCCCTCGCCTTGCACACAACAGGGAAGTGAGCTGTTTTGTGTGGCCAGCACCTGCAAGTTGCCTATCACTGAGTTGGTATCTAATAATGAGCAACTGGACGAACAATTGGACAAATAACTGGGTAGAAAGATGGAAGGAAGGAAATTCAGGTGGGTGGATGGGTGGGTGCATGAATCGCCAAGCATCAGTGCTTTATGAAGGTGTTTTAAGTCTCTCGCCTCCCCAGTAATTCCCATGGCAGTGTCACACCTAGGTCTGGAGAGATTATACCCCTTTTTCAAGTGGAGACAGGTTCGCTCAGTAGCTATCCAATCGCTTGCCAAAAGCCAGCAACCAAAGGCGGGACTCTGCTCACCAGAGCACAGCAGGCCTACCCAGGTCACCAGAATTAGCAGATTAAAAATGCAGTGCTTGGAGCAAGGCATGGTGGTGCACACCTGTAATCCCAGGTACTCGGGAGACTGAGGCAGGAGAATTGCAAATTTGAGGCCAGATGGGCAATTTAGTGAGACCCTGTCTCAAATTAAGATTTATAAAGGTTCAAGGATGTAGCTCAGTGGTAATGCACTCGCCTTGCATGCATGAGGCCCAGCATTCAATCCCCAGTACTTAAAAAAATAGTGCTTGGAACATCCTTTTTTTTGATAGATGAAATGAACGGTTTTATTTGTTATATACTTTGGTTTATTTTTATGTGCTTTTATTGATGCATTATGGTCTCACATCATAATGTGAACCATGTTGACGTTGACATACATGCACACAGCACTTGGTGCCCCCCCTACTCCCCATCTCCCTCCTTCCTATACAGAGGGCTGAGGCTGATATTGGAATTTCCACATATGTATACACAGTTGATGTTAATATTTCCAGTAATGAAGCTCAGTCTTCCTCCTCCCTTTCCCTTAGACCACCGCCCTGGCTCCCCTGATATTTCTTCTCCATTATCTGGAGTCCCTCTGGTATTTTAGTTACTCCCTAGCTTGCGCATATTAAAGAAAACATATGACCCTTCACTTTCTGTGACTGTCTCATCTCACTTAAACAGAACATCCTTAAACTAAAGATGTATGTACTGCATAACTAAACCTCAAGTGGAATTGGGCCTTCTGGGTTTTATTTAGCAACCCTGCCTCATTAAGATGCACGAGAGACTCCCGCTGGACCTTCCCATCTCCTCTCTTCAGGTACTTAAACTTTCACCCGTGATGGTGACTTTAAACACCAGGGCTGAGGAGGGCAGGGCTGAGCTCAGCAGTGAGCTTGTGCTTGCTTTCCTCCAAGCACGGCTGTTGCAGCATGAATTCTCCACACTTTCATGCATCTTCTCCCAGTCAGGAAATGCTTTAGGACAGACAGTCAGAGGCAGGCAGTGTCTTGACCTTGACCCCCCACTTGACCTCAGGGTTTCACTGAGAGGCAGGCATGTCATTGTCGAGCCTTTCATCTGCCACTGAGAACCGTGAATTTTTTTGCCAAGAAGAGTAGAAAACAAAGTCCAATCTTACACCCAGTGTGCACCCCTTCAATAAACACATTTTAAGGGCTTATCTCATTCTTTACATTAAGCAAGATCTTCTTCAAATGTACCTGGCTAATTAAAACCTCCGGGTTTCTTCCCTGGAGAGTCCCTTAGCTGATGTGGCTTTGATGGTTAACAAACTGTCCTGTCTTTGGCCACAAACTCCAAGAGATGGGCACTGTGTCATCTAGGGCACACGATCAGGATATATTGGATATTTGATAGAGGAAATGTTCAGCTCTTAGGAAATTCAATTCCATTAAATGCAGCAAATATCCATTGAGTGCCCATAACTGCCCATCACTTTGATGTGCAGCTGCTCTTCAGGAAGATTCTTCAAACCAGAGGATTCATTAGTCAAGAAACAAGATTTCCAGCGGAAACTTTGGTCAAGACAGTGGACGTTTATTGAACCCTTTCTCCACCTCAGCCCCCCATCAGGACCAACAGAAGAAGCCAGCAGAGTGACCGCTCGTCTTCCTGTGAAGGATGGTGTCACGGGAGCGCCAACCATGAGCGGGACTCAAGGGGACCCCCATGAGGACTGGGGAGGGGGCGTCCTGGGAAGGGGAAGGGAAGGGCGATCACTCCATGGGCAGATCTAGAAGCCAGCGTGGACGCGGCCTGAAGCCTCTGGGCAGCAGGGACCACGTGTGTCTGGGCTGAGCACAAGGGGAACAGCCAGTAAGGATGCACTGGGAGAGGGGGTGACCTGCAAGAGCTCAGCAGGTGCGTGAACAGAAGGAGGATGTGATTTAACAGGCAATAGCAACACAACTCTCAGCCCAGGAAAGGCAGGCCTAGGGACCAAACAGAAGAAAACCTGACACCTAGGGAATCTGCCCCACCTATCAGTGAAGCAGGAGTAATTGTGTGAGTGTTTTTGTCGGAATCTCCTCTTCATCCTACGGGATTAGGCTCAGCCTGCTCCTGTATGTCCTCCTCTTAACTAATCACATCTGCAATGAGCTCATTTGCAAATAATTTACCCCCTTAGGAACAAGGGGTCAGGACTTGGGAACATGCATTTGGGGGCAGACATGTCAACCCAAACCTCCGTGGTGTGCGCCTGTGTTTACTTCTGTCTTCAGAGTTTCTGGCTTCCTGCTCTTTCTCTGGAGCTCTGTCATCGTTCTGGAAGGCCTGCATGAAAGCAGGAGAGAAAGTGACAGTGAGAACTTCCCCAAAGAGCGAACATGGTTGGGGGCAGACATGTCAACCCAAACCTCCGTGGTGTGCGCCTGTGTTTACTTCTGTCTTCAGAGTTTCTGGCTTCCTGCTCTTTCTCTGGAGCTCTGTCATCGTTCTGGAAGGCCTGCATGAAAGCAGGAGAGAAAGTGACAGTGAGAACTTCCCCAAAGAGCGAACATGGTGAGCCTGGCTCTGCTCTCAGAGTTCTACAGGCATCGATCCCTGCACGCCTCGGTGGGACCCTGCAAAACCCATGGCAGCACTGTCATTTTATGGCTGAGGAATCTGGGGTACAGGCAGGTTAAGGAAATTACCTGGCATCACAGACACTACATAACATGCAGAATTTCCCATGCTGCTGTGGAGGGAAGGGGAGCAAGCCTGCTGGGTCACCAGCCCAGGCAAAGCAAGGGGACCCTTTCCTGGGTGGACGCCCAGGCTGAGAGCTCATGCAGGTCAGGGGCAGACCTCAAAGGATCTGTGGTCTCTCTGTGAAGCTGAGTCAGGGCCTCTCCTCTCTGTTGTCCCTGCCTATCCCCAGGGCCAGGTGGCTACAGCTGTGGACACTGGGTTAAGAGATAAATATCCAATAGCCAGGTGTGGTGGCGCAGGCCTGGAATCCTTGTTCTTGAGAGGCGGAAACAGGAGGATCACAAGCTTGAGGTCAGTGCCCAGTAACTTAGGGAGACCCTGTTTTAAAATTTAAAAAAAGGTTTAGCTTGCCGGGGTCCAGCCCTTGGAGGCAGTGTGATCGGGGGGTCCCTCGATAGGTGTGGATTGAGATGAGATTGTGAGAATACGCTCACACCAAATGCAGTGAAGAAGCGCATCTGTTTTATTGTTAGTCCATCGCAGTTTTATGCTATTTTTTTTTTTTTTTGCAATGAGGCATATAGAACAGGAATTTTTACAGACTTGTTTTTCCAAAGGTTATCCTCAACCAGTTAAAGTTACAACACATATATAAAAATTATTTTCCAATAGTTCAAATCTTTACAATTTTGTTTAGCCCCGTTAAGCAGTGTTCTGTCTTATCTCAGGTAGTTAGGGGGTTCCAGGTGGGACCAGGTGGTATCTATTTAGATAAACTAGCAAAGTCTGTTTCTAGACTAATCCTTGTAAAAGGTTAATGCATTGGGTTGTCTCCAGGCACTGCTTGTCTTCAGCTAAGAGATCAGTAGCTGTCAGGCCACATGTTTCTAAGAAGTTTTCTTTTATAATTAATATAAAAGTAAAACCCAAAGCACCCAAAATTTCCAGAATATAATAATGCAAAGTGGGATATGTCACACATTCCTTCTTTTGGAATCGTCTGCCTTGCAGGACTCCAGTGGACAGAGCCTTGCTCAAGATCCTGCTATTAAGGAGCTGTGGCAATAGCTCAATGGTAGAACACCCCTGGGTTCCATGTCCAGTATCTCTATCTCTTCTCTCTCCTCTCCTCTCCTCTCCTCTCCTCTCTCTC